>VNJT01002121.1:0-111837 GCA_008042655.1 Drosophila burlai
AACAACCATAACACTTCTGTAATATAGATGCAGTATTCGTCATGGTTTATTATTCTTTGTTACTGACAAACTCTCAGATTCACGGGGATTGGCGCAGATCTTTATGTATGTGGAGGCAATGGGTCCTCCTCGGCAATCGCATTGTATACCGTCATGAGATCCTCTTCCCCATCTTCCAAACTGGCCAGTGTCACGATAGCATTGCGTAGAACCCGCTGATAGTGGCTATTTCTTCAATCTCACTAATTTTGTTCAATATTTTCCTTATTTATATTTGACATGTCGGACTTCAAATAAACAAGGAATGTAGCCGAATGTAAATGTAGCAATGGAATCACCCCAACATTCAAAATGTTGAAATATGTAGCAGTGGAATAAGGCTATTAAAAGTATGAAGTAATGCCTTTTATTAAACAGGGAAAACAAAGTTACCAATTAAATATGGAAAGTTGAGACGAAAAATAAAGTAAGTTAGCTAAGGAGCTAACTTCCGGAAGAAGTAAAACAGAATTACCAATTAAGTGTTTAAAATTTAGATGCAAAATAAAGTAAATTAGAAAGGAAACTAACTTCCGGAAGCAGAAGTTTGAATATTTATAAATCGTTATTTTGCTCTCAGTTGATTCAAGGATTCAGATTCAGTTCTAAAACCACCCACAGGCACCTACAGAAGACCATTAAGGCATGTGTCTTCGACGCACAGAACTGCGTTTTTGGGTATATCTAAACACACGTTTGAACATATGCATACATCATATAATTTATATATTTATACAGCCCCTCTAGTGGGAGAATTTCATTCTTGGGTTTGGCCAGCGCTTTCACCTCAGTGTGTGGGCGCGCTGCTCCTGCGTCTGGAGCGCTTAGATAACACGGTTATCTCCAGTCAACAGACGACGACGACGACGTCGACGACGCCACATGCCTCTGCCGCTGTTCCATATCTTGTGCCGAAAGTTCTGCGCCATGACGTGAATGGCACGGCGACGGGAGGCGGGAGTTCTGGTTCTGTGCTCCGCCAGCTCTGCTGGGTGCTGCGGTGGTGCGGCCGCTATCGACTACAGCAGTGGCTATCAGCGCTATCAGGCGACCGCTGTCTGGGCCCGTGATTCACACACTGGCGGAGCAACCTTCGCTCCACCTTCGTGTGTGTGCCCACCCCCGGATCGGACGTAATCCGGCCACCCTGCACGGGCCACCGAGTGGGGTCTGGCGGGGGCTTACGTAAAGACAACATGACATCAGGGACATTGATAAGCCCTTGCCCTGTATCAGCGTTGTAACAGGTGGACTCATTGCCATTACCAGTGATCCGTACTGAGCACTCACTTCCCAGTCCCCAGTCCCACTTCCAATTCCCAGTCCCTCCCCGATTCCCCCGCAGCGGAACGCAACAGATTTGGAATCATGATTTATAAATAGATAGGGAATCAGACCACAGAGCGCGCCATCATACTAAGCCGGAGCGAAGTACAGTCGCGCGTGGCGAGGTCAGTTCAGCGGAATCTTCCAGAGCGCGGCCTTGGAAGCAGATGAAGACAGCCGATGGCGATGGCGATGATGAAGGACCCCGGCCTAACCTAATTTTAATGTTTGCCAAGCGCTTGCCTCGCTCGTTAAATAACCGAAATTCAACGGGAGAAAAAAAATCCGGATTTTCTGGCACCGCCAGTGTGAACTTTGTATGGCGCGCGAGCGTGCGCATCGATAAGGCCGGATTGTCTCTCTCTCCCAGCCACCCCAGATCCCCCTCAGATCCAGCGACCCGACTCCGTGTTCCGTCCCCCCCTCGGACATTCCCAGAGTCCAGCGGCTGCGCACCGATAAGGCCTTCATTGGCGAATATTCCTGTTGGGGATCACAGAGGAGGAGAAGCGTGTGCGCTTATTAATTTTCCGTGGTCCGAATCTCGGCGTAAATAAAAACAAATGCGAAGCACCCAACTGGGCGACAGACATTCGAGGGATCCGGATCGAACCGGATGGCAGGCAGCCGGGCGGGATGATGTTTCAATATTTCTATCAAATTAACAACACTCGACCGATAACCGGCGGGGTCTGGATGGCTGGCAAAGGTGGCCCGGTCTGGTGGTGGCCGATGGTGATAAGCCCTGGGGCTGTAGCGGATTGCCTCTGGCCGGAGATCTTTCAACCACGCCGTGGGCGTGCGCTCGCTTCGGGTTGCTTTTTTTTATCACCAGAATGCAGAGATGCAGTGATGCGGCAGAGAAGGGTCCAGTCCAGGTCCAGCCAGTGTTATCGGGGTGCGGTGGAACCCACTGGGAGCTGATACGGCGGGAGCTGACTGACTCTGAGTGTGCTCGCCGCGGAAGGCTAATTGCTTTGTTGCCGCCAAGCGACAGACATCCAAAGTCCATCATGCCCAGCCCCGGGCCCGCCGCCAGTCATCACTCCCTGGGACACGGTCACACCGGGCATGCATCTGCGGCATGGAGCTGCCCCGCCATCATTTGCACCATCCCCATTGATGGTTTATTACAGAGGGCTCCTCGATTTTCGGGCGACTCGGAACTATTATTTATAAGCCGCTTATCGCCAGACAGAGTCTGATATGGCCAAAAAGGAAAAAAACATTCCAGACATTCGTGGGAGCCCACCACACACATCAGTCCCCGGAGCCCAGACCTTCCGGCTGGGGCTCTATTTATACACCCGTTCAATGGGTGCTGCTATTTAGGAGCATATCGCTCCTATTGCCTCAGTTACCACCACTCCTGGCCCGCTGATACGCCGCCTCTGACAATATCTCGTCTAGACTGTGGGCATTATGAGGCGCACAGCACAATTTGTTTGCTGTTTGTTTCGTTTCCCAATTTGTGGATTTTTTGTTGTTCTTTCTGGTTTAGCGGAAAAGTTTTCAATGGTACGCAAGTGTATTGAAGAAGCCGCTGGGGGCTTTTTTCCATGTGATATACGACTGACATGCTTGGCGGGGGTAATTCAGACTTCAGGCTAATCGCGCGACTTACATTACCGATAGACGTCGGAGCAGTAAGTCTGAGAATGCCAATAGAAAGGCGAGATCGCAGGTAATTATAGCCTTACAAAGTACTTTTGGGTAAAAATATTTAGTCTCGATATCAGAACGGTTCTAGAGGAGAGCGAACCAGAAATTGGATATCACAATCATTGGATTTCGTGGCAGTCACGCAGGAAGTGACTTTACTTTTTCTTTTGGATGATTGATATACTATTTTGAGTGAACCCAACCGATCCCAGAAGAACTTATAGAATTTCAGAGTTGTTTGAATGTCATAATATATGAAAAATAAAGAAAATGAATTGGAAGCTAACTTTGGTAAGCCGAATTGGAAAGTTTATAATTTTATCAGGCGAAATCTATCATAACTAAGCCAAAATAGTATAAATATTAATTGGGAAAGGGTTTGGTTTTTAATAGGTTAACAAACCAGAAAATAGATTTTAATAATTAAGGTTTTTATGCATTTTTTAGATTTTAAATTCTGATAAATTGAGTTACATTTCTTTCTATTCTTTCTAAATATTTTATTTTCTGTACATGGATTTTTGGCAATCTCTCGCATTTGACTTTCATATACCACCAAGTAACCTAAAATCTTTTAGGTACTATATTTATTTATAATAAAATTTGTGTGTAATAATTTGGTAAGTGATAAGTTGGGCAAATCAGGATTAATATTTTGAAAAAAAGGGTTTTTAATATTGCACACGGGTATATCGACTTTGCTTTTGATGCTGATCAAGAATAAATATGATTTATAAGGTAGGAAATGGTTCCTTCACTGTGTTTCTAACTCTAAAACTCTTAAAGCATTTCAGAGCATAATAATCTGATCTTGAAATAATTTGACTTTAACAGCGATTTAGCTAGGCAATGATTTAAAAAAATACTCACAAGTCACCTTGTACAAAGTACTGCAAAGACTTTCGATTACTTGGTACATGATTTCTTTAATATTTATGCCAATCATGGTCAAACCCGATTAATGCTCTTGGTAATTACTTGGTAACCATGGGGTCCCAGAAACGTATTACCTTTTTGGCGCAGAAATGTAATTTATAAAAAAATATTTAATGAGACGAAAACAAATAATAATAAAGCTCGTAAATGTAATTCGATTTCTTGTAATTTCATGATCCGATTCATTCTTGATAACGTTAAGGCTTAATGTATATTTTCTATATGTGCACAAATTCACTTTCAAAACACATTGTGCTTGCCTGCTGATCATCACGTAAACCCAAATAAACAATTTTGTTTGATTATAACTATAACACACAGCTTTGAGGCCCTTTTCTTAAAGTTCTACCTATCACAACGAATTTAATAAAAGCCCACTAATGTTCAGAATTTTTCAACTTAATATTGATAAACAGGTCACATAAATGTACCAAAACTTAAAGCGAGCGAAGAATAGATAACCATTTGTAAACCTATTTGAATGTAAGTAATTAAGACACTACTTCTTGATAGTTAAACACAGAAAGTCAAACACAAGTGTGTTTTCCAATTCACTTTCAAGACACCTTCCCGTTGAACGTGATCTGCCACTCTTCTTCACATAAACCAAAACGCAAAACAATTCCGTGGAAAAATCCCCCCCGAGCCATTGGTGCAGCCTATTAACTGACCTTCACGAACGAGATGGAACCGTGGTCAGCATGCGGCCGGCATGCGATCACTCCCCCAGCGGCTGACCTCCTCCGCCTTACACGGTGGGCACTATCGCGAGTCGCGACACACAGAATTGATATGGCCAGCAGTCCAGCAGTCTGTAAACTTACTTAGGGCAATAAATTTATTGTACAAAAATCGGTTGTTCTGCGATACGTTTCAACTGCGCGCTCACTCGGCCGACGCATGCCGTCTGAGCGGTGATCGGAGATCGGCGGGCCCAGACAAGATCGGTGCTGCGTCCGTGGGGTCGCCGGCGATCCCCCGAAATAGACGCATCCAGCGGCAGTGACCCCCACGCGGCGCCGTGTCATCGGTGGCGCGGCCCCTGTGTGTGCACGTGAACCAGAAATAAATGCAACGGCTTCGGGGTAAATATGAAGTACGTACTCAGACGAAGTGCTCCAGATGGTCGTGCATGTAGGTGACTAGCGCTTTCTCGAACAGCGGTAGCAGCAGTCGGTCCATCTGGACGTTTATGCTCACATAGAACTGCCGCTGGTAGCGCTTGCTCAGCTTTTCGGCCAGGATGGACGAGTCGGTTTGGTTCCGATCGCCCATGATGGAGGCGGATATGGCCTTGCCCTTGGCGTCATAGCGGTCGGGCATGGCCATGGCCAGTTCATCGAAGGTCTCCGCCTCCTGGCCGTTGACGAAGAGCAGAGTACTTCCCTGCATTTTGAGAACTCGCCCCGTGAACTGCACATGCCCCCCGTCCAAGTGGAAGCTGTGTGAGGTAAACAAGCCGGCTCCATCGGCCTTCAGGGATTCTTTAACAGCTACACTCTCCATTGATGCAGTGAATCCAGATATAACAGGGGTTTAATAGAGTTTTACAACTAAAAACAAAAATAAAACGATGAAAAGGCAGATTTTGACTTGGGGCGGCTGACAGTGTTGGAAAGTACACCATTAACCAGGGTTCCCAAAAAGCCGATAGCTATAGCTATCGATAAGTCGCGCCAAAATTTAAATTTCAAGTTAGCTGCGATGAAGAAATAAAACTCTTGAATTTTCGCCGTTCGCAGTGTTGGTTGCATTTATTTAAGGCTCTATATATGATGTGGGCGAGATTTTTTTGTATGTTTACGATTTGTTGAGTTAAAATACATATATACGATATTTTTGTTTGTTCACAATTACAATCAGATTTTTGTGGTTTCGCTCTCCCTCAGCACACGCATCGCATCGATTGGTGTTTTCGTTTGTTTTTCATATATATTTACTTTGTCGCTTTGATATTTGACCTACTTAATTAAATACACAATCGGGAAATCGGGCGAGAGAGAGAGAAAGATAGAGAGTATATATCAAATAAGGAGGCTGAGAGAATGGAAATCAAAAATTATTATTCGATTAGAAAATCAGTTCCGGTTGTTGTTATATTTAGACAATAAAAAAAAAGAAAAAAACGGTCGAGATGAAATTCACTAATTAATAGTTAGTTACGTTCGTGTATATGCTTGAAAATGTCAATGGTAATTTACTAATTTCGCTTGCGTTTATGGGATTAAATATATTTTTTTTGTTTGCTGCGTCTCTCTATTGCGTTTTATTTATTGGTAATTGTTTTTGTTAAACTTGTTTGAATATCAAATAATTTGGATTAATTGTTCTTTTTTTTTTTTTTGTTTTTTTGTTTCTTCTACTATAATTTGACTAAGATTTGCAAATCGCGATTTCAAACTTTCATCCTGCTCGTTATCTTTTGTTTAAGGTTTTGCTTTGTTATTAAATATTCTTATTTTTCATCATGTAATCATTATCGATTATCGATTTGTGAATAAATATATTGGAAGTGATAAACATAAAGCGCTGTCGTTATGCGGGCGGCTTCCCAACTAATCCTCGTCGTCCTCAGACTCGGCTTCCTGCAGCCAAGTCAGCCAGGCGTTCACTTGGAACAGCGCGGAGCCCTTGCCCGGATATTTGTCGGAAATCTCCTCCTTCCACAAAACGAAAGCCTCCTCCTCGATAATTTCAGATTCATACAGATATTTGAACCAACGGCACAGCATGCCTAACAAGGAAACAAGGATAAGGATTATTGCCTGGCAGAGATTACAGATTGAAGAACTGATCAACTTACCCTTGGGGAAATTCTCATTGTAGCAGAACGTCTGCAGGGCGTAGAGGGCCATCAGCTGGAGCTCGTTGTGGGCCAGGAAGGTCTGCAGCATCTGGCTGTAGGTCTCCAGCAGCTGCTGCTCCTTCTGGGTTACCGCCTTCTCCGGGTGCTCCTTGGGGTCCAGGTTGGGGGCCAGCGACGACTCCTTGGTCACGTACTTGACCACCACGGTCATGAGGGCTTGGATGAAGCCCGGGTCCTTGTAGTACTTGTTGTCGACATTCGCCTTGATCCACTTGTAAAAGTTCTGGGGATTGGGATCCGACTGCAACTGTTTTAGCATCTCGGCCTGAACCTTCAGCAGGGGATAGAGGAACGACAGCTGACGGTCCTCCAGAATGGCAGCTAGCCGCTCCTTGTTGCGGTCCGTCTCTGGCAGGCTGTTCATCAGCTCCACCTTGCTCGCCCTGAACTTCTCCTCCAGTGGCTCCTTGCCGATGCTCTTGGACAGCTGCTGGAGCACGAGCAGGAACAGCGGATAGTGCTGTCCGTTGTCAGTGTAGTTGGCCACATCGTTTAGCTTCAGCAGAGCCGGCTCGCAGACGGTCTTGGCCAGCACGCTGGCCACGAGGGTCGTGATGCGTGGGTTCAGTGCCTCGCGCTCGTTCATTTTGTTGACCAGCTGCTTGAAAACCTCGACCAAGACGTTGGGCTTGATGATGGACTGCTTGCGCAGGGCCTGCAGGAAGCGCACAACGCGATCCAAGTAGACATCGTTCACACGATCCAACACGTCCATCAGCAGGTTGATGCACACATCCTTCAGCGACTTCTCGGGCAGCTTCAGCTCAAGGAATCCATTCACCAGCCCAGTGAAGCGATCTGGAGTGCCCGAAGGTTTGGCGGCATCATCCTTGGCTTCAGTCTCATCCGCTGGAGAAGTCTCGCCATCAGCATCAGCCGGCTTTGCCTCGTCCTCGTCCTCCTCCACCTTCACCTTCACCTCTTCATCGGCCTTTAAATCCTCTCCGGTATCTTCCTCTTCGTAGTAGAACTTCTCCTTGAAATACTGGCTGGCCTTCTTGGACAGCTCCTCCTTGCTAGGGCCCTTGTCTTTCTTCTGCTGCTGCTGCTGCTTGGCCGTGCCAGCGCCTCCGGCCGGAGTGCTGGGTCTCTCCAATGATCCACTCTTGCCCTGATCCCTGCCATCGTGCGAGGCCTTCCTGCCCGCCGGGCCATCAGTCGTCTGCTCGCCCAACTTCTCCGATGCCGAGCCAAAGTTCGGCGACGACGAGGTCGACTTGAGGCCCCTCTCCTGCTGCACTCCCAGCAGCGTCCGGTTGTCAGCGTACTCCGCAGACGGGGTTGACGATGGCCGAGTTGGGTTCATCAGATGGGAGGTGGGCGTGCCCAGCATCGGATAGTGAGAGTTGGACAGCTGACCCTGATCCTTGCCCTGGTTACCGCCGCCGCTGCCGCCTTGGTTGCTGCTGCTGCCGTTGGGCGGCGTCGAGATGGGCAGCGTGCCCGGGAACTTTTGATTCTGGGAGGCCGCTCGGAAGAGCAAGGAGTTGGCTGCCGGGCGCATTTGCAAGTTCTCCACCGCATCCTGGTTCGTGGTGATCAAGTTGCGCTTGAACCTCGGTGCCAACTCCTTGCTACCCAGCAGCTGATTACCCCCATATTGTCCGTCGTTGCGATCCCTGTCGCGATCATTGTTCCGCCGCGAATCGTCCCGATCGCGGTTGTTGGAGGAGCCGCCTCCTCCTGGACCACCACCGCCGCCGCCGCTGCCACCACCATTCTGGTTGTGCTTGTTGTAGCGATTGCCATAGTTGGCTCCACCGCCGCCGCCACCACCCTGATCGCGATCTCGGTTGTTGCGATCGCCGCGACTGTTGTACTGGCGATTATCGCGATCCCGATCTCCTCGATTTGAGCTGGTGGCAAACCTGAGATGAAAATAAAGAGTAAATTAGTTGGGAATGATCTTTATGATAGGCTACCATCTCCCATCTACTTCTAGGTGACTCCTCCAAGTCAAGCACAAAAAAACAAAATGTTATTACTTACGGCGAGACAATCGGAGAAGCTCCCGTGACACTCAGGCCGCTAAACATGTCATTGTAGCCGCCGGGCTGTATATTCAAATGGAATCGATTCATCCAGCTGTCCGAGTCGCGATCGTTGTTACGCATGTCCCGGTTACGATTGGGGAACGGGGTGCGAATGATCGAGTCGTCGTCCGAGCGTATTTGCTTTATGGGGACGGGGCCATCAGTTGTGCCCAATTTGCGTGGCACCCAATGATTCAGGCGCAGCTCGATGACATCCTTTAGCATGAAGCGAATCCTTGGTGGATATTCAGAGGACTTTGACCGACGTTCAAGCGTCTCAAAGTACTGGTTCATCAGCTCTTTGCCCTGTTCTGAATCCAGATTCTTGCCGCAAGTCTTGAGCAGTTGAGCCAGGCATTCCATGTCCTCGCACATTTCCTGCGCACCGGCCGTACGCTTCTTCTTCTTGTCCAATAGCTCCATGATGCACTGATGCAGCACGGTCTTCGACAGCATGTCGAGCTTGTTGAGCTCGCCGATGAACTTGACGTTACCGAGCATCCGCTGTTTCGCCAAATGGCGGCGCTCCTCCTCGTCGGCTTCATTCTCGGGCGGCGGTCGATTGTCGTTCTCGTCGCGCTTTAGTCGATTGTTGAACTTGTCGCGACAGACGGCGATCAGAAGGCGTAGAAAGGTGCAAGAGTTGTTTGGTTCCTTGTCGAATGACGGGGCTTCCTCGGACAGACGCTTGCAGAGCTGCGCGTACATAGACGAGTACTTTGGCTCGTCCAAGGCCTTGTCGAAAATCAACAGAATCACGCCGTTCAGAATAACAATCGAGTTGAGGTCAAGCTTCAGTAGCTCATCGCTTAGCTCTTGGAACTTCTCGGGCGTTAGCTTGTTCAGAATACCCCTCACGCGCCGGAACACGGCGTCGTTCTTCTCGCTTTGGGTGAGTCCATGCTGCGGACGCAGCGATGGTGGTATCCAGCGTCCGGTTATCGGCGGCGGTGTGGTTGCCTTGCCCGCCTGGGATCGTTCCTGGTGCTGCTGTTGATGGTGTGACTGCTGCTGCTGCTGCTGGTTATGGGAAGCTGATCCTCCTCCTGCTCCTGCTGCTGCTGATGTTGAGTTCAGAGAAATGTTCGAAGAATTGGAAGTGGAGCCAGAGTTCTGAACCGACGACGCATTGCCGTTGCGCTGGGTTGGCGTGCGACTGGGCGCAGCTCCACGATCGTAGTCCGACCTGCCGTAAGTGCGAGGTCCACCGCCCGATCCCGATCCCGCTCCTGATCCTCCTCCGCCTCCGTTTCGCTCAAGGCCGTTGTTGGTGTTGGTGTAGCGCTGGTGCGATGGCGAGTCCTCGTAGCTGTCGCGGTAATTGTTGCTATATCCGCCACTCACGCCTCCATCATTGCCGCCGCGCGAAGCCCCATACGAAGATGCTGTCTTTCCGCTGCTGATTGAGCTCGAAGCGTTTCCGTTGTAGCCAGACGAAGAGTTGGAATTGGAGTTAATATTACTGCTGTTGCCGTTGCCGTTCCCGTTGCCGCTGCCGTAACGTGGCTGCGGTCCGTTGCTCCCATTGCCGTTCTCGTAGTTGCGGGCGGAGCGATAATTGCTGCCGACTGAACCACCTCCAGGTCCTCCAGAACCACCACCACCACCACCGCCAGCGGAGTTCGAGTTTATTGATCGATTGTAGCTGCCATCGGAGTTGGAGTGATAGTTGCTGCGACTACCACGATGCGCTCCGCCTTGTCCTTGGTCCTGCTGGTATCTACCGGAGGAGCCGCCGTTGTAGCTGTCGGTGCTGCCGCTGTTGATGCCTTGACCCAAAATGTCACTATTCTTTGGATAGTAACGCGACGACGACGAGTCACCCTGGTAAGATCGTCGAGGTCTTGGGCTCACCTCACTATCGTGTTGGCGAATTTTGGCGGAATTCTTGCTATAGCCAGTGGAAAAGTGTCCGGTCGGTCCACCAGAAGATCGGCTGCCGTTCCTGCCGCCCTGATGCTGATGCTCGCTGCCGCTCAAGGTCGGTGGTGTTCCGTTGTTGTTGTTGCCGCCGCCGCCGCTTTTAAACCCAGAGCCGTTGGAGCCCTTGCGATAGTTACCGCCGCTGCCGCCTCCCTGATTCGATGCCGAGGGCGAGGAGCCCTTGTCGATCTTAACCAAATTCTTAAGGTTATTGAACGTATCGGTCGCTGTGGTGATCGGCAAGAGATTGGGACTGGTGTTTAGCAGGGTTTTGCCGACCGAGGGTGTCGGTGGGGTTTGGCCACCGCAGCTGACGCCGATAACGCCGCCGCCTCCGCCACCACCGCGATTGGTTGGCTGCTCGTAATTGCGCTCGATCTCGCTGGGATTGGCCGTTATTACCAGTCGTAAATCGCTGCCGCCGCCAATGCTCGCCGTATCACCGGTGCTGGTGCCTCCCTCAATGGTGATCGCTTTACCGCCCCGGAACTGATCTATGATGACGCCGGCCTGATGCCCGTTGGTGATGTCCCAACGTTGCGGACTGTCGTCGTAAGAGTGCAAAAGGGGAGCGGCGTCGTACGTTGATAGAGGAATGGTGATTGCTTTTCTGGATCGACTCGGGGGCGAAAAGGTAGCGTGCTCCTGCTTGCACGTGGATGGGTCTCCTCCCGTTCTTTGTGTCTTCTCTGTTATCCCCGTTTCCTTGGGGATGGGTCTGGGTCTGGGTATTGGGGATCTGTTCCTCTTGTTTCTTGTCTAGTCCTGGACAGATCCTCGGACGGATACACAAGTTTTAACACACACACGCGGACGCACACAGAGACAAGGAAGGGGGGTTGCTTAGATGGTTCGATGCTTTGTAGAGTTGCTGCTGCTGCTGCTTCTGCGCTGCCTCTTCTCAGCAAGTGGAGTGGAGTTGCGTGGAGTCCTGCGTAACACCTGGGATTGGTCTCTCCGTTTCGTTACGTCACGTCACACTCGGGTATCGGTATTGCCTTGCGTATATGGGAATCCTGGATGGCGGAGGGGGAAAACAAGAGACGGATGGATGAGTGGTGAATTAAAAAGGCGGTCAAGGAAATAGGTAAGACTAAAATATACAGATTACACGAGCAAAAATATAGGATCAGACGAAACTAACTGTAGTACATACAATTGTGACAAGAATATACACGTAAACTGATCGTCGCTCCCGTTTGAATACGCGTGCATGCATGTAAGCTACCGTAATTTAAAATTCTCTCGATCGGATGTTACATGTGTGTGTGTATGAGTGCCTGCTTTTGTTTACAATCAATTTCAACTGCTGCGTCGGAACAATAACAACAACAGCAACAGCGGCAGCCAATGCAAACTGGAAATGTGCATTTAATGGAAATAACCTCGCTGAGCGCCTTCAAGTTTATTTCTTAGTCCCCATCCTACTCCCTGCTCTCTCCCACCAATTGAAACGAGCACTGCCGCATTCCCACTGAAACGTGCCAGTGTGTGTGTGTGTTTGTGTGTGTGTGGCATTGCCAGGCTGGACACAAGTGCTGAGAAGATTGTAATTATTCACAGCACACAGGTTTAGTCAATGCTAACTAACCGACTGAAAACTTTTGCGCCCAACTAAGCTTAGTTGTTAGTTACTTTCGCTCGACTGACTCATGTGCCTTGCTTTGCCTGCCAGCCAGCCAGCCAGCCAGCCAGCCAGCCAGCCAGCCAGCCAGCCAGCAGCTCTTCTTTGTTCCCACTTTCTTTGTTTGGCGCGCGCTTCCCATACTGGATACTGGAAAGAACGCAGAGAGAGCGAGCGGGATGGCCGAATTGCTAGAAGCTGGATCTGTCTGTGTGCCAGTGTCCTTTCTTTGTGTTGGGGTTTATGGCCTCAGCTTTGGGGCTCTCGCTCTTGCCTTTCTGCGCCATCGAATTAAAGTCTCTTGACCCCGGGAAACAAACATCAACAGCGGCAGTGGGGGGATATCTAGTATATGCTGATTAGCGTGCTGAGTCACTGCTGAACTTATTTTGCTGCCTAAATTGATTGGGGATAGACGTCGTCGTCGGTAGTCTCTTTCTCCGCAGCTGTGTGTAAGGTGCTTGTGCCTATGTATGTATTGCGGGAACAACCCTGCACTGTCTTTGTCTCCAAGCCCCTTCTATGTGTGTGCACAAGTACATACATACATACATACATATTTTCGATTCTCCTTTTAATGCCTTCCCCTCTGTTCCTGTCCTAAACTAAACTAAACACCCCAATGCGAAAAAACCCACCCCGTTGCAACGAGGCGTCGACCCCGACCCGAGGAAACACTCCCGCCACCTCCCGCTGCCGTCCCGTCCCAGTTGTGGATGATTTTGACCTCAATTCGAGCGCTCGGCTTGTGTACAAGTGTTTGCTGGGGCCGTGCGTCTGCATATTTAACTGGCCAAGTGGCACACCCACATCGCCAGGTCTTTTTAGGTTGTTTCAAGGGGATATTGCTTAAAAACAATCGATCTATGGAAACGCACTCGGTCTCTTCTGGTGCACAAAACACTAGCGCTCACATATGTATGTATGTACACGGGAGAGATCGGAGAGCAAGACACACGCCAAAAAGTGAGGCTGTAAGTAAAATAGGGAAAACTCAAGCCGAGGGGTAGGTGTCTTCCCCGAGGGGAGAGAAAGAAAGAGCGAGACAGATAACTAACGGCCACAACGTCAACAGCATTTCAGATTTTCCGAAGTGCCGCCGCCATTTTGTTGCATGAATATGTGTACCTACACTTACACAGGCCCGCACACACCCATGCAAGCAAAACTTTCTTTGTGTGCCTTTTGGAGTGATTCATTTGATTTAACTTCTTGTTTGCTATACTTTTCGACTGTTTAATCATCACTTTTTCCAGTTATGATGCAGACTTCGGGTTTTCCGCACGTTTATTGATCACATCTCGACTTTTTCGCCGTCAGAGAAACGAGGACGTGCACAGACACTGCCACACGCACACGGATACACATACACAAATCTAATCGGTTTTCTCTCGCATCGTGGAAAATTTTGAGGCTATAACCCACTTGTACCTGAATAGGCCTTGACTTCTTACTCGCTTCGCTGGGATAATCAGAGCGACCAGGCTATTTTTCTGTATAATTTTACTAACCTTTACTTGAGTAATTTCGTATGGCAAGTCCGCAAGGTTCCACGAAATTAGTGATTAGAGGTGCAGGAAACATCGATGGAAGCATCGATGGAAACATCGATGAAAACATCGATACATCGTTATTTTTACAATTTTCCAAAATATCGATGTATATTATGATCTATTGATGGTTTAGCGCCAGCATTTTTCAAAAAAGAATAACTAAAAGACTATAAGGGTTTGTAATTTGTCACAATTTTCATATAACATTAACACTTTATACCAAAAATGCATCAACATTTAATCAACGATGTTTTTAAAATATTAAATCGGCATCGAAAAAAGCATCGAATGGTAAATATATTAATTTCACCTTCCGCGGCTCCTGGATACACTTCAACCAGCGCCACTAGACTTTTCGCTCGTGAGCATAAAAAACTGCCTATGTTTTCATTTTTTAAGATCCAATTGTTCTTTTTCAAAGCGAATGTGGCGTAATTAAATTATTTAAATTAAATAATCAGTGAACAACAACGTAAAAGTTCTTACGTGAAGAAAATGGTTTGTGTCCATATAGAGCCAGTGTGACTGCACTAAAACTATTGAGATGATTTTATGCTTCTTGCCAGCTGGTCACATTAATATGTTGAAGAATTGATTGTCCGCCAAATTTGAATTTGGAGAAAAATATCTTAAATAGGATGAATCTATATAACTGGATCTTTGGTTTCCTTTTTCGCCATTTATTTATTACTTATCTAAAACTTAATCAGCAAAAGCACTCACTTCAAATTTATATTATTACGCAAATTATATGAATAAAAGAAATTTATAACCATTTCTTTATATAAAAAATCGATTTAAAATTTTTATTCAGTAGTATAACTAAAGACCAATATAAGAACAATATAGTAACGCTATACGATCGCTCAAGAGCAGCCCTTAGATATAATTATTGTATCCTTTCGGTAATATATAAATATATCAATTTAATGGAATTTGATATTAACCTTTTTATTTCCACAACTAGTTTTGAACATATAATAAAACTGTTCCTGATTAAAATGAATTTCTAGAGCATTAACGAAGGATGTTAATTTATATTAATTAGCTTGTGGGCTTCCCCTCGCTTTACAAAGATAGTAAATATTGTTAATTGCAATTACTGATCATTAGCTGGCGACAGATATGGCTTACATATCCCGACCATCAGCTACCGTTTATGACCCTCTTCTTGGCCAGGACAACATAATAGCCCGTGCCGCAGGCCGCACTATCGCAGCTCGTCCTGATGAATGTATTTCCCTCGCACTATCAACGCAGTCATCATCTAGCGCAACCCTTTCCCCAGTCCCCAATCCCAGTCCCATCCCTACCAGCCATCGCTTCCCACACACACTCACACGCAGGACGGGAGGAGGAGGCAGACCGAAAAGAAGAACAATTTAATTAGTGATGACATGTTGCCATTTAATTTTCTTGTAAAAAGTGTAATTAAAAATGTTTGGCTCGCAGCTGGAGCCGCTGGAAGCGGTGTCAAGCGGCGGCAGGGATAAGGCATTAAGGCATAAAGGTAAAGGATAAAGGTAAGGCCGAGCCGGAACGATCATATATCGGTAGGTCGGCGATAAATCATATTGTGCGACTGCCTCCGGCGCATATTAGGCCCTTCTAAACGATGAGATAATCTATGGTCGCAGCGACAACAAAATGCTGCCACCGGCAATAAATTTGGAAAATACAAAACATTCTGACAATTTTCCCTAGTCCTGGCCAAGAGTGAGTGTCGAGTGTCGAGTGTGGTGTGTGTGTTTGTGTGTGTGCACACACACATCGGGGACAAAGGCCACAGGACACAGCAGTCACGTCAACACTTTCAACTCTTTCGGCCTGCCTCTGGCTTCGCCCTTCGTCGTATCCTTTCGGCAATAAAAATTCCGTTTGCTATTTATCTTGATTGTCCCCAAGTCGCCATCGCTGAGGCCGTATAGCCATGGCTATATAGTGTCCCTAGTCGGGGTTTATGTATGCAGGACCTAGTCCGAAGTCCGGACACTTCAATGTTGGTAGCCGTTGGCGTTGCCGTTGCCGTTGCCGTCGCTGTGCCTGGACATTTTTTGCTTAATGAAATGTACATAAAACTAAATGAAATTAAGTTTGTGGCGTGCCCCGTGCCAAGTCCAAGTCCGCAGCCGCATCCGCGTCCGCGTCCGTTCCCATTTTCTAAGTCCTGGCTGCGTGTTTATTACCGCGTCGGGCATAAAATGCAAAACGCGTTTTCCCCCAGCTCAGCTTTTTGGGGGGGTCACAAAATGGCCGACGCTGTCAGCGAACCCTTTTTCCTGGAACTCGCCCGCGTCCCTTAAAGCCACTCGCACTCCTGACTCAGAGCGGGGGTCGCTGGAAAAGCTCATAAAGTCGAAATTAAATAATTTGTCTTCTTAATTTTCAAATAAATTCTTCATCATACGAATAAAGGGAAAACCCCGAGCAGGGAAAGCAATTGTCAGGCGGGCGCTGAGGGGCACAACTCGCGCGGCCAAGGGCATGAAAGTGAACTCAGTCAGCCAACCAGAAGCGTGGCGAAAGCCCAACCAGCATCAGCAGGGCAACCCCTCGAACTCGAGCTCGAGCTCGAGCCACCCACAAGGATAAACACTCGAGATGTTGCCGGGACTGCCTGCCTGCTTCGCTCTGCTCCCGGTTTTATTAAATTCGACCTACACCATCCTCCATGAATATCCTTCTGCGCCCTCGCGACAGTTTTCGTATTGTATTTTTTAATATGTTCCGTCTGTCGCTCCGTCCCTTCGTCCGTCGCCCGGCACAAATAATCGTGTACACCATTAATCCTTATTTCACGGCATTGTCCTCCCCCCCGCATCGTCCGCCCGCCAGCATCCCCTCGTCGACAGGACAAGGACAAGTGGCATGTAAGCGATTATCGCAGGGATATCGCAAGGGGAGAGGCGAGGAAAAACAATAAATGTAAAAATAAATAAAAGGGTGTCAATGACTTTTGATAATAGAAATGATTGTCCAAAAAATGCTCAAGCAATATTCAATGCAAAGGCTGCACAGAGAGAAAAGTTGGACAAGTTTTTAATATGATTTTAGTTTAGCAAAATGTAGCTTTCAAACGGGTAATGTAAGTATAATATTTGCTGTTTAATGCAGAATAAAATTACTATCCTAATTATATTTTTATAAATTATATAAGTTTAAGAATCCTGTTATCCTTGGTAATCGACATAAATTGTTATGATCTCGATAAGTCTGTTATTTATATAGTATCTATTAAACATTAACTGAATTAAGATTTATTATTGTAATTGTTGATGCCACAAAATGTGAAATCTTAGTAATTAAGCATCTAAACGTTTTTTAAGATTTCAAATATTTTCTTTAGTATAGATTATTTCGATAGACATGTAATATATCCCATATTTTAAATAAATTGTATCTGTGTTTGGGTTTTCGGAGTCTAGTAGGAATAAAATAATTTCTTACAAATACATGTAATTAATCTAATTCTTTATGGCTTCCTCTTATTTCTCATTATTTAATAATTGAAATATAACCTGAAAAGCAACGGTTAACATCTCAGAACTTGCACCATTTATCATTGCTAGCCCAGCCAGGATTCTCGATTATTTCGATTTTCACACGATTAATGAACCTGATTAATAAGAGCTCAGATGACATTTTATTCCAGGCCAAAGACTGAGACTAAGAAAAATGGAACTTTCCCCTCAATCGCTGTTTTGTGCGATGCTTTCTGTCAGTGCTGATGAAATCTCGTTCCAAAAAACCAATAAAGTCCAAAGACAGCTTTCAGCTTTCGGCAATCACAAAACGATTTGGCATATACATACGCACAGCGCAGGCAGGGCGGAGTCCTCCCCCGAAACGCTGACTCTATATATCTCTCTCTTGTCCTTTTCAATAGTTTCAGCACGCTTTACGCTTGGCCTAATTGCCGGATCCGGATCTGGATGAAGCTGCCAGGATGAAGCTGGCGTGGCCCTGGCCCTGCCTCTGACTCTGCCTCTGCTCCGCTTCGTCCAGAATGTTTCCCCCGGCTGATATTCCGTTTTTCCGGCTGGAATGCTGGACTTTTCGACGTATACAAATTTCGGGTATGCGAGGGGTTGTGTGTGTGCCTGGCCTGGGCTGTGTGTTGTGTGTACAAAATGAAAAATGACAACGCTGGGTCGTCGTCCGTCGCAGTGAAGTGAAGACCGCACGCACTTCCCGGCATCAGCTCCGCATCAGCTCCCTCCCCTCACCGACCCGGCCTTGTGATCCTTTCACTGCATATATCCTTTTGATGGCGAGGGTGCGAAACGTTTGAATGCGAAATTAAATGATAAAAGATAGCAGTGACACACGCACAGCGCCCAGCGCCCGGCCACCCCCTCGCATCACTTGCTGAAGGTCGAGCACCTGTTTTATTAAAAAGCAAATAAGCGAATTTCAGAGGAGGGGTTTCGGAAAAGGACCACCGCAGACAGCGCAGAGCATTGTTAATGGACGGATGATGATGATGATGACGACGGTGGTGGTGGTGGTGGTGGTGCCTGGCAAGTTCGAGATGAGCTCCGGCACCACCCTCCTCTTCGCATACACTCCGTGCCTGCGGACTGTCAAGTGGTTGGCGTAGCATAATAATTGTGCATATTTGGCTTTTTAATAAAATCTAATCGTCATGGCATCATCCGAGGGGCTCCCGGACACCCGAACACCCGGACTCCCGTGAAGCCGGACCGGCAGGGGTGGCGATGAAAATTTAATTAAATTTAGCCAAAACAAACGCAACGGACAGCAAATGGGGCGCACGCACACAGCATCCGGGATTAGAGGCCTTCGATATGGTATTGATTGAGCACTGCAGATGTTTGGTCTGCTCGAGTGCGTTATGAAATATGCCAGCAATTGACCAATTATCTCTATTTATGGGTGGCAAATAGGGTTAAGTTTTTGCTTAATAAAAGGAAATCAGAGAGGAAAGTGAGGAATGGGTTATGGTTATGGGTTAGCGGCTAAAAAAATGCGAATATTGCATTTAAAATTATATTAGCTTAGGGAACTTCTTTTAAGATCTGAAAACCTAGTATAAAGGTTACCCTCAAGACTCACTTCTTAATTAACAAATCATTCAAGTTTTTAATGACTTCAAAACATCATTACAACGATCTGGCTTATCTCCCTTTTAGTCTCATAAGTTTCCCGATCTCAATACGAAATGAAAGTATTTCTTATCTTAAGCACAACTATAAATCCTTTTCTCTCTTTTATATTTCAGAAGTTCGACTTTAAAACCAACTGGAATCCCAAATATGAGACAGGGACTTTTCCCCGAATTTATAGAAGTCATCTTAGGAAAATATGTTGTCTTGGACCTGGGTACTTTCAAAGAGAAATTCCAAGAGGAAAGTTCAAAAGGTAAAGCTTCAGGCCGACCTCCTTTTTTTAAAGAGTTAACTTAATTCTTAATTTAAATATTTTAAATAAATTATATTTGGGGTTAAGCATTAGTGGTCTTAATAAGTTGATTTTATATATTATTTTTTAAGATAATTTCAATTTGTTTTAGGGTACGACTTTAACCTGATAAACTATCAGCTTTACCTATAGTTTAACTTTTAAATAAATGAATATATTCAACTTTATCCGGTTACAGAAATTATTTATTTATTATTGAAAGAAGTTTCGACACGATATGCCGACAAACATGAAGCACTGCGAAATGAATTTCTGTTTTTCTTATCGCCCAAAGGGGGCCTGGCGATGAGGGGGCAGCCTGGACTCAACCTCACCGGATACTGGGGGAAACGTGATGATGCATTTAAGATTCTTCCGATTGGTCATTATTGTCTGGCATTTAATGCTGGCCTCGTCTTCGACGGACGGCTTTTTTGATTGATCTACTCATTGACGTGGCTGCGGCTCCATCCACTTGGCCTCCACTTCATCCTGCCACCACTCGGGGTCCTCCTGTTCCTCCTTCTCCTCCTGTTCCACCTTCTCCTCCTTGTTTTCCTCCTCGTGTCTCTCCTTGTGTTTCTGAAGGAAGACGACACAGATGGCGGCAGTCGATAAGCGTGGTGGGGATGCGGAGCAAAAAGTGCAATGGCGTTGACAAAATGATGATGGTGGGGCCCAAGGTTGCGCAAGTGCATTTTTCCGCCGCTTGGCAAGGATTGCCCACAATGGCAGCGTCTCGGGTTCAAAGGGGCAGCCACTGGAGAACGCCTTGATAGAGTTGTACTGCGAATAGATCGATTCCAGCGATTTTTATGATTATTGTCGGTGAAATTACTTATTCGCAGTCTGGAGAAGGTAATAATATGTAAACCTAACTTAGTATTTTGTACTTAGCAATTGTTTAGGGCTTCAAAAATAATTAAAATGTGTAGAAATCCTTCGAGCAGTACTGCTAAAAATTTATTTATAAACTTATATTTAATTAAAATAAATTATAATGCAATGTTTATAAAGAAATTACACTAAAGAAGGAAACCCAAACATTTGGAGTTAATCGTTCAAGGAGAACGATTTATTAAGCATAAAACAGCTTATATTCTTTATAGGTATTTTCTTTAATTGTTAATAATATTTCTATTAAAGTCTTTATAGATTTATACTGACTAGTATTTATCGATTGTTTAAGTCTTCAAAAAACCATAATCCTTATTAAAGCTACTGTAATTTATTATTAAGCAATAAACTAGAATAAGTAATAAGTTAGTCAAGGCTTAAAAACCTTTAAAATATAGAAATCATTAAAAGAAAAAATTGCTAATAGAAATAAATTCTTTGTTTTTAATATTTTCAACCTTTTGCACATTAAAAGCAATTAATTATTTTTTATTATTTGTAGTTGACATTATTTAAGCAGCGAGTAATGCTTCGTTTAATATCATTCTGAAGCCATGTTTCCCCTTATTATTGCTTATTTATATAAAAGTCCTCTGGTGTGTCTTTTAATTTAAATTAATTTTAATTTAATTTATAATGAAAGAAATTAATGTTAAGATTCATGTTAAATAATCTTAAAGTTTGGATACGGAATTACATAAAAAAACGTATCAATGATTTATTGAAAATTCGGCTTACATTTCTTGTCTTGTAAATTACCAATTTTTCTAATGAATATGGGAATTCCTTCTGTCTCTCTCTTTCTGTTTCCTCCTTCAGTTTCCATCTCTTTCTCCAAATAGACGAAACTGATCATCAAAAATGCGCAACTTCCAAAGCGTTTTGCAACTTGCCGCAGAGGCAGAAGCAACAACAGGCGGCAGCATCAGCATCTTGCAGTTGCATACCCCGGCGTACACAGGAGGCATTCCCAGTTGATGCACTGAAAGAAAGTGGGATTTATTTTGATTATTAAAATGGTTATTATCTGTGAAAAAAAAAACATTTAAAATAATTTAATATAAATATATGAAATGCGAATATAAATTATTAAATATTAAAGAACAATACAACACTCAGGTTTTTTAGAATTAAATACTTAAGTAGAAGATTTCCCTAAAAGCGTTTTAATAAACGTTCTTAAATTTATTATTATTGTTATTATTTATTTATTAAATACTACCCTTGAAAAAACTATACTTTGTTACACATTTTGCTAGATTTAATATATTTCTAAATGTAGATACGATTTCATTCGTCACCGTGCACCTTGCCTGGAGAAAGAAGTAGGAGGGCAGTCGGGACAGGGTAAACGATTCTCAGGCCTGGGATCTGGGATCTGTGGATCGGAGATCGAACCGATCGTGCGTCATATGAATGCCTCGTGTTTTCCACTGTTGCTGCTGAGGCGGCTCCTGCTCCTGCTCCTCCTCCTCCGCGTCCTCCTCGACGATGTCAAGAAACAAATTTGGTGGCTACTCGTTCTGGTCGTCCCTTCGAACGTTCGATTCGGGAGCAGGATCTGGAAAAGTATGGATCGGAGGGACACAACTGCCGGCTAACAACTGCATTCGATGCAAGTGGAAGAGCCCCACGGCCGGGAGAGGGACAAAAACGACTTAAAAGCATTTTGCAGTCGAGCCGACGCAAGACTTCATCATCTTTGCCTTTGGTTTGCTTTTGCTGGGAAGCAAGGGGGGTTCCGGGAGTGGCAGGATATCGAGGAAGGGGGCCGGGACGGGGTCCACAGGGGGAGCAGCAATTTAATGCCAACCACCAACCTACCGACCGATCGCAGTTCTCGTTTGGCCATTTTGCCGACGCAATAAGATAAGAAATTTCGCGATTTGCTTGGCAATTCGGAAAAACTAGAAAAGCAACAATTTGATTAGGAGCACAGCGAAGAAAATTGTATATAAAATATATATCTATATAATTAATGGGTAATTAGAAGAGCTGTGCCTAGTTTTACAAAGGTATGAGCTTTTTGCTGAGCTAAATAAGTAAATAAAAATAATTTGATCAATTTCTTGCATACCTTAAATTACATATCAGTGTTTGGGAATATTGGATTTTTCTTTATTTATAAAAACAGCAGGAGAACGGCTCTCCAATGAGGAAAAAAGGTGGGTCATAGAAGAACTCTAATAGGAATTTTCCTAAATAGTAGTTACAGTAATTCTATTAACTTAAATTGCAACACGATCTCTATGTTTTAATTAGACACATTTTAAAAGTCGTACATTACTTGTACCATTTAATTCATTCGTTACTAAATTTATTAAATTAGCTTATACATAATGAAACAATTTGCTGAATCAGTTAGTTAATGAGCTTAAATGTGCTTATAAAATATGTTTTATACATATATAAAAATGCCTTGATTTTTATTGGAATCTAATATACAATTGTTTAACATAAATTATATTTATAAAATAACTTTAGTACAGTATTTGATGACAATATATTCTAATTTTCCACCGTGCATTCTTCTACTTGTTCCTGTTCTTCGGGGGAAAGCAAACCCACGGATTGGCCTTATCAGTGGCCCGAAGTCCGGACAGTCGTCGGCGGATCGTGTCCGATACCAGGTCTTAGGATTCTCGTCCTGCCGCTCGATCTCGTCCTCGTCCGCGTCTCCGTCCCAGCTCGAGAGATGGCTTTGTCTTTGTGCCGCCGAGAAACTTCAGGGGACTGGGGACGGGGAAACGGCACGGAGGAGCCCGGGAGTGGCTGCGGAGGAGCGGCAAAAACGCACCGAATATCGGGGCCAAAGCGGAGACTGCAAAACAGAAGCGCGCCCGGAATGTGAAAAGTTGGTTCCCATGACTCCATCTCCCTGGGACAAGGCGCTGTTCAAAGACACCGAAATCCATCGTCTCCATCTTCGCTCCATGTTGCCAGTTGCTCCCGCTCCCGCTCCTGCTCCTGCTCCTCTTCCTGGACTTGTCTCTTCCGTCTGCCTCGTTTTGTATTGTATTTGTAGCCGCAGTTTTAGTTGCCCCCGACCATGAAAAGCCCTCGTCTTACCGCTTAAAAATACCCCAATCCCTGCCACAACCTCAGGCCCAGTCCCGACTCCCACCGCTCTCTCACCTCGCGAGTTGTTCGCTGTTTATCAGCGATTTGGAAGCATTCAACACGCTGTTTGAACTAACATAAAAACATATTGAAACATTTGGCATTGCTGGCGATAAGGAGTGGAGCAGCCCAGGGGGGTGCTGGGTGGAATTACACGGAGAGAAAAGAGTGAAAGGTATGTATTAATAATCACTAGAACTTGGAATCTGGAAGACATCATTCATATACATATGTAAAGCACGTGCGACTATCGATTCAGTAAATATCTTTTATAGACAATAGACAATTTATATTTTAAAGACAATTGTGTCAAAAGAACTATATTTAAAATTCGAAGGAAAATTTAGATAAGCATAGAAAATGGAAATGGAAGGGTAAGGAAAGCCACATAGTCAGTAAGCTTTATGAATTGTCGAAGTATTTAAGATCTTCCACAAAGTTAATTATGATACTTGGATGAAGAAGAAATAAAAACATCTTACTTACAGGGCGAAGAAACTAATTGAAAGGATAAGCTTTAGACATTTGTATCATATATGTATATCGAGGCTACAACAAACATCACTAGGGTTTTAAAAAATCCAAAAAAAATTGTCAAAAATAAGGCAAGATGTTACATCGTTACATGTTATATGTTACATTTAGACTGAATTCAGAACATCCAAATTTCGTAGCATATTTTAAAGACCTTTTTAGGGTTTTTAAACCCATAGTAATTTCTGAAGCACCCATCTAGCTTTAATTTTATATATCCGTCAGTTTGTACCCTTCACTACTTCTGTATAGGTAGTCAAGAAATATGGCTTTGAATATGAGTTCCCCCACTCTGTACCCAGATTTCCTCGCTGTGCATTCGCACACCGCCCCAAGTAGGCACTTGAGGAGGCAGAAGTGGGTGGGATTTGGGGCTGGGGAAGGCCTATCTATGCCACGGCGGATAGCATACTTCTGAGCGCAGTCGCTCGCGTCTACCTCAAAGCAAATACTTCGAAAACATTTTCATTACTCCAATTTGTCGTCGTCATCTTGGCTGCTGCTTGGCGGGTGTCTGCGTCTGGCTCGTTGCCCGATTTGATTGTCCCATCCATTTCGCTATTCATAACTTTCCCAGGACCCAGAGGAAGGTGGGAAGCGCCGCTTCGCCGTGTTTATCCGGGTAATGAGCCCGAAATTACCCGTGGTTGCCATGACAGAAGCAGCTCTCCATGGTTTTCCGTGGCCTCTCGAACCGTTTGCCGCCGGCACCTTTTTGCCATTTTTATCTTTTTTTTATGTGCATTTAATTTTCCCGCTTTGTTGCAATCGAAAGTTTGTCAAGCTCTTTGACCTTGCGGGAGACATGCAAAAGAAAAAAAAGGAAAAAATATAGTGTCGAGCGGAATGCCGCAAATAGGGTTTATTGATGGTAAATTGATGTTGTTAGCACTCAGACACACACACACTCACGAGAGTTGGGCGTAAAAAAGGCCAACTATGTGGCGCAAACCAGGGAGCGGAGGGATCAAAGTAGGCCACGGCTTTTCCACCTGCAGCCAGCGATTTATTAGGTGCGATTATTCTTGCCATTCACAAAGCATATTCCGAGCATCTCGAACTACTATACATTTGGTGGGAGAACTCAATAGAGATATGGAATTGTATAGCAGTTGAAAGGTTAGATACATTTTTTTTTAAATTTAATATTTGTAGATAATTTATAATAATTGAAAGTCAAGAATATATTATCATAGCATTTATTATTACAGATATATAAAAGGACTTATACATTTAAAGAAACATCCAAAGATGGGATTCAATTAACCTTAAAATCTTTAAATCCATTTTTGCCAAATTACATATGAATCTGAAGATAAATAATAAGTTTACCTAACGATTTTTATATAACGTTAGTAGTATAGTATCAATATGTCTAAATAATA
Source organism: Drosophila burlai (assembly GCA_008042655.1). Classification (NCBI taxonomy): domain Eukaryota; kingdom Metazoa; phylum Arthropoda; class Insecta; order Diptera; family Drosophilidae; genus Drosophila; species Drosophila burlai. The sequence goes on from VNJT01002121.1 coordinate 25,320, forward strand.
GTTCGCCTAGAATAATATTAGATTTTGAATTTTAAGTAGATATTTTAAACATATCAACTTTCGATGAGAGTAAAAACTTGCATTGTTAAAAGAATTCATTGGTATTCAACCTTAAAATGTTTAGAAAAATATATATCGTGTATACCTTGCAAATTATTATAATTATAACAAAAGTTTAAATTTTTACATTTTAAACTAGATATGCTGGCTTTGTAAGCCTAATACAAGCCATCGCAGAAATGGTTCAATGGCAAAACTTCAAAGAAGCCTTTCCAAGCCTTTCCTCTCTTGTCTTTATTATATTTTACCAGGACTCGTTAGGGCCAAATATATCACGGATTCGGATTTAGCGGTTTAAAATAACTTAAGTGAGTCTCATACTTATTAATTTTTTCCGAGTATTTTTTAGCGTTATAGTTATAGTGTCATAAATGTCATAAGACCCAAAAGACAAAAGAGACATGAAGCCCTGCTAGCTTAAATAACTCATCTTGCACTACTTTGTTTATTTTTAAATTATTTCAAGTCGATATAAAAATGGCAATAAATAGTCTTGAAAAGAGGTGATGATTACCAGAATGCTGGTATATTGTACATATTATATATTAGATCTTGTGCGTTTTTTATTGGTCTCGCCTTTCTTCTTCGATTCCTGTGGATACAATTACCTAACAAAGTCCTCGAGTCTTTAAGGAACTCAGTAATTTGAATAAGTAGTTGATTAACTTTTAATTTTTGTAACGCATTACGTTTTCATAAGAAACTAGCTCAGGTCGTCGAATGAATGCAGCTAAAAAATAAACAACAATTCCTGGGAATACTGTCAGAGTATTTCCCGTTCGTGTGATGTTGCCAGCTATTCGTGTTCATTATCTTAACATGCCCAGGACTACTTGCATATTCGACACAAATGCCAAACGCGACCAGGCATCAATTTCAACAGCTGCTCCCGGGGATTCCCACTGCCTCGGTCTCCGGTCGCCGGTCCGTTCAGTCCGCCCAACCTCCATTTCGACAAACGAGGCGAGTGCTGAAAAATGCAAATCAAGTTTCAAATATTTGAACAATAATATTTGTGGAATGCCACCCAAATTACTCACGCAGTCCGAAGCCGGGGCAAGAGCAGGAGCAGGAGCAGGCGCAGGAGCGGAGGCACAGGAGCCGGTGGAGATGGAGGGATGCATATTTAAAATGTCGCGTGCTGTTAACATTGAAATGCCAAAAATTAAGGGCAGTTGCAGGCGAGGGGATGACGAGGGAATATTTAAATGGAGGATAACCCCCAGACCCAAAGACATTCTAATTAATAGCGGCAGGCTAAATATGCCGAAAAGGAAGTGCGGCGAATTCAAACGGATGTGCTTGGCGGTATTAGAAGCGGTCTAACCAGATGCTGATCCGCCGCTCTCCACTCGGCGGTGGTGGTGGTCCTCCTCCTCCTCCTCCTCCTCCACTTCCCCCTGCCCCAACCATTCGAGGCTGTCAAATGGACGCATTATGCATATGGAATGAGCAGGATGCCCCTCCATTTGGACAGCTTATCGGCTACCGTCGCTTGAGTGCCTCCAGTGGCTCCGTCCCGGTCCAAGTCCCGCTGCCGATCCGAGCGTTCCAGGTGCCGGCTTACCTGATTTACCTGGCCACCGTGGGCGCCGCGCCGCAGCTATCGACGACACATTGACAGGACATAATCGGCACACTTGTAGCGGCTTATCTTAATTGCTACTGACCTGCGCAACGTTTCGAGTTCCCAGCTCTCCCAGGTTTCAGCTCTTCCAGCTCTCATCTCCCATTTCCCAACGACGAGCTCCAGTTCCGATCCACGCGAAGGTTTCTCAGGTCCCGCGAGTTATTTTAAATGCGTTTTTCAAGTGCTTGTCGGCCAAAGAGTGTCCAGTGTGCCATACACTAAGGGAAATTAAGGGGGATTAAGGGAATTCTTTGAATAGCATTTAAATGTAATGAATAAATGTATTAACTAAGCTCACAGACAAGTTAAATTTATGCAATGTTAAGATGAAAAATAAATGATGCAATTAAAAATAACCAAAGGATGTATTTACATATTAAAAAATTACGAATTGGTATTTTAAAATGTGATTAGAAATTCTGATTGCTTAGTTTGCGTAGGAACTTTTCCAGGCTTTTTTTTTAATTTCTAAACAAATTTGGATGCTAATTTAAATATTTTGGTATACAAAATTCGGCTGGGAATTGCAAATCAATAAGATCCTTAACAACAAAGTATTTTTCTTAATAAGATATAAAATTCTTCACTTATAAATGTTATCAAAATCGATTATAAAATTTATTTTAAAATAAATCTGATATTGGATATTTTAAAATATTATTAGAGTTACTGTTGTTTCACCTAAACCTAATTTAAAATCATATCAAATTATACCGCAATCAAAGACTACTCATAAATAAATACCCATATAATTAATAACACCTATGTATGTATGTACATAGTAGTTCAAAGAATAAAGATTCCTTTGGTTCCCTTACATAAGTTTTATTATGTTTAAATAATTAAAATTTTTAAATCTCTGGAATAAGGGTAAAAAATATACAATGAAAAATGGACTTGTATTATTGGTTATTTTGATATTTTTAAGGACTAAATATTTTATTTATGAAATATCTTTTATAAAGTATAGAATTAACATAATATATAATTCCATTTTAACAAATGTTACTTAATCTTGAAAATTCGTTTGTATACTGCATTTTGAATGTCTAATTTTTATATATTTTGGAAAACGGATCAAATAATATATCTATATGTTATATGTTATATATATGAATATAGCACCTTTAATAAAAATATTATTATTATATAAATACAATTTTAGATTCAATTTTAAATATTTTTAGATATTCTGTAACAAAAACATACAATTCTCAATTTCTTACATGCATAATTCGCAATACTTTTTGTCTTTCCGTGTACCTGCTCGTGTGTGTGTTTTATAATATTTAGCATATTTGTTTGTTTTCTGTACTCGATGGCTTTCCCGCTTCCATTTTCCTCACTTTTCTTGGCTTTCCTTGCCTTTTTGGTGGCCATTTATTTGCCAGCAGCAGCTGGGCGTTTGTGGTCATTGCTAATTAAAGATTATGCGCTGCGCGTGTCCCCAGTGCATTCCCCGGATCGATTCGGATGCGGATCGGATGGGATCAGATGGATTCCCGGGATGCGGACCAGTTGGGTGGGATTGCTCCGGCCACTGGATACCCGTATACATACATATATCGAGTGCCTCTGTAAAAGGCCGTAGATTGGCTTTTGTTTTATTCCGCAGAAGTGTAAATTGCGGCTCAATGTGCGAAATTATCATTACCATATCGGGTTGTCAAGAATTTTAACGGCCATCTGTGCGCGAGTGTGTGTGTGTGACAGGAGCAAGCTCATGTAAGTGCTCTCATCGAGTGGATTTACGCGGAATTGCTCTCCGCCCCCCTCGCCTATCTCTTCTCTTCTCGCTCTGATGGATGGAGCTGCCAGTCCAGTCCAGTACAGCGCCTGCCCTCCCGCTCTCGCACAGGTGGACACCCAATATGGCTATTGAGTTATTCACTTTGACATGCCGGCAGCGACAGTGGCATTCCACTCCATTGTGAGTTGAGCCGAAAACTGCAGCTGGAATGCGTATTAGCAATAACAGGGCGAATATTTCATGCACTTTTCGTTACTCTCTGCTATTTTTTTCGGCTCCCTGTTCCTGTTCCTGTTCCTGTTCCCGGTGCCCGGATGAATGGTTGTGTGTGTGCGGTTTTCTGGGTGTGCTTGTGTGCGGATGAAGAATTATGACAACATGGCATAGTTGGTGAAAGTATTTTGTATGCGGCAATTAGAGCGACCTGGCGGTTGCATGCCCCACCACAGTTACGTTGCGTTACCCCTTGACGTGCCTGGCTTTTAATTACGCCCCTTTTTCGGCTGTTCGGCACTACACACGCACGTTTTTGGCCAATTTCAGGCGGGGAGCTTAAGGTCAGCTGCGAGTCCTGCGGCACAAGCAAAAGCAAAAGTCCAACCCTTGGCAAGATGTCTGCCGCTGCCACTGTGCTGCTGCTGCTCGCTCGCACACCAACGCACAAACCGGTTTCGCACACTCACACAGCTGCACGGTGAGCCACGGAGACAGTGAGAGCAAGGGGTTCAACCTCTTTGCATGGGGCGGAGACTTGAGCCGCTGCTCTTGCTCTTATCAGATGGCAATAAGGTTGTGCGCCTCTCTTGCTCTCCACTCACTCTCGCGCTCTTTCTCTCTCTCTCTCGCCGCCGCCTGATATGTTGCACGGAATGAATTGTTTGCCTTGTGCGAAATATACATCACGCCACCAGGTCTGAAGTACACTACAGTTGTCTCGCTCCAGCGCAGGCTCTGGTATAAACGTGAGAGAGGGGAGTGAGTGAACGGGAGGACCGACTTCTTCCGACGCAGCATAAACTTTTGCCAAAATGTTGCAATTGTTTCTTGATGTGGGTGTGGGTGTGGGGGTGGGTGGCCGAAACCCCCTATCTCGCTCTGGCCCTAGCAATCGATTCAGCGAAGTGAACTGCATTTGCGGCACTTGCACTTGAATGCATTTTAAAGCCCCAGGCCAGAGCATATTTTTCCACCAAATTTCAACAATTTCAACAATGCCCCGTCCATTTGCCGTTATGAACTGCATACAGAGACGTATCGCCGCTCTCCACATGCATACCTATGTATGTATGTGAGGATCGCACACATGCACAGCCGGATTGCACTGACATGCCGCTGTGTGCATTATTAACCAAATATTTTATATTCATCTCTCTGCTGCACACTCTCTCCGGCCTTCCTGCTTTTTTACCGCAATTTCATGCCGTTTGTCCGAGTGTGGCATGTGTGTGTGCGGCACTGCGAATGTGTGTGGGCGGTGCACAGTGGATTCCCTTTTAATTAACTCAATTCCATGGCATTTTCTCCTCTACGCTTCGGGTTTCTTTTTTTATTTTGCACATATTTCATATCCTTTCCGACGCTGTGACGTGATGTGGTAATAAGTTGCATTCTTTCTGTGAATTTGCAATAATTGCCCGGCAAATGTTAATACAACAATGCTCACCGTCGATACGTATTGTCAGTAAAAATGAACCCCACGCTGGGTTTATTTTTAAATTGCTTATTTTCGGTCACTATCAAAGGGCAGTGCGGGGAGTATGTGGATATTTCGGTAAAGTATAATTAAATTTGTACGGAATTCCATATTTAATCGGAAATATTAACTGTCAAGTTCATTTACCACTCTGCAGGTACAGAAAACCCACGGAAATGTGCCAGAGCAAGGGGAACGGTACAATTTTGTGAAGAAATTTTGAAATATCATGATGAAAAATACAGAAATTTTTTCTAGTATTTATACCAAATAATGCTTAAAAAATATGAACTATTTATTGAAAATATAAGAAATATCAATACAATCTATTATCGTTTAATTCATAACGTTTATTAACAGCCGTTTAATTTAATATTCACACCAAATTAGTACTCAAAATCGGTTGAAGATTTAAAAATAAGAGCTTATCCTTGAAAATATATTAAATATCGGTATTTCTCAAAGTAAACATTTATTGAACATTATTGTCATATATGTAACATTTTTATATCGTATCTTAATGAAAATTAACCCGAATAATAATATATTTTTCAGAAACATTATGTGGTTTTAATTCCTCTTTATGACAATAAAACAAACTAAAATAAGTAATTTAACTATATTGGGTAATACACAATGAATATTACACTTAATATGATATTAATTAAAACTGATGATTATCCGAAAAGCGTTTTATCAACAATTTGATAAAAAAAAATATTAATGTATGATTCCGATGGAATTACGATTCTTTTAACAGATTTGAACTAGTAAAATATAATATGTGTATTAAACCTGAGTTTCAGGTAATTACACATTTACGAAATGCTTTTTCCGAGTGACTGCAATCATAACTTTTAATTTAATGTTTTCTGAAAAATTGTAGTATTAAATACATAGTAATTAATATGTGGGTATGCACGTTTTACAGAAGTTGTATAGTACAGTTTAACCCCAACATTATCTAATTTACCAATCTAATTTGCTCTCAAAATACTAGTCCAAAATGAAACCACAATCAGTTTCAGTTTAGAGTGAAACCCCCTAATATAAAACTTAATTAGATATTGTATTAGGCTTCAAAGAGATCTCACTAAGTTTGCGTAGGTAAGTGAGTCTCCACCGCACTTAACGAACTCCTGGCCGGGAAGGACTTTCTGCTGGCAAATTAAATTTGATTGCGCGGAATATTCCTAATACAGTTTGCTCGTCCTCCGCCGACTCGGTTTTTCCCTTCTGAACTCCATGTTTTCAAAGGGGGCGCATGGGGCAGACGGGAAGAGGCCTAAGCTAACCCGGAACCGGAGCATCCTTTGCCAGGTCAAACTAATAAACTTTCCTTGCTTTTTTCCTTGGTCTTCCTTGGGCCCGCAGAAACCTCATCTCGTCTGGGGCCTTTGTCTTCGGCGCTCCGTCTATGGATATAATTGCTGCTTAAAGGATCCTGTGGAGTGGAAGCGGCAGTGGAAAAGGATGTGGCGGGAGTGGCATCGAGTGCAAATGCAGCTACCGACTTCAAGTTGGGCATTTTTGTGAATTATTTTCCCATTATGAGCAGGTTAAGTTTATTGTGCGGCCATTGGCAGAGGCGCAGAGCCTTTACAACCCGGGCGACTTTCCCCATTTTCCTCAGACGGAGCTGACTTCTTTCTGGTGTTTTTAGGGGTGTAAAATCAACCCAACATCTCGGCAGGAGCCCGGGAAAATTCACTGCCACTCCCACACGCACAGCGGCAGCCAGCCTTTGTTTTGAGGTCCTTCGAAGAGCGAGGCTAAATTGAAAGGGACAAAACGGAGGGCGGGGTGTGGCAACAAGGTGAAACGAAGGTAAACGGAGGAAAAGTATTTTAACGCGGTCTGAATTTCAAAAGTTTTCGCAAAGGTAAAAACGGCTCCGGGCGGAAAACGGAGCCGGGAGTCGGGGAATCACTTGAAATTCCCGACTGATTCCCTTTGAAGCCCCCGTTTGTTTGTATGCAAAATGTTGTCTTTCATAATTTCCACCCGTTCTGGGTTTTCTTTAACGTGTAAATTAGAAAATACCAGCGCAGGAAGACGCTCGAGATGTACACATTAATTAGAATATCAATGGAGCGCTGCCTTTGCGGGTTTCGGGATACAGGAAATGTCACCTAGTCGGTGGCTCCGAAGGACTCAAATGCCAGAGCAGACAAATAAATCACAGAGTAAACGCCACACAGCACTGACGTGGCCGGACCAACCTACACAAGCGAATGGAAAGGCGGAAAATGGCAGTGGCAGTGGCGGGGGAAAGCAAAGGAAACGAAAGGAAGCCAACCAGATGCACATGCAACAACCGCAGGCACCCGAAATGAACCCAGAACACACTACCGAGCAGGGAGCAGGAGACGGAGATGGGGCAGGAAAATGATGTATGGATTTTTTAACGCCGCTGATTGTCTGCGCAATCGCCGGATCCATGTGGCTCCGCAGCCAGAGGCAGGGCCAGGGCCAGTGCCACATGAAGCCACATCGAACAGTAGCCGCAGCTGGATTTTCGGGAGGACGCACTAGGGATTCCAGCGCCGTAATCAGCGCCGCATGTGGGGAGCATTGGACGCCGGGACGGACCCAGCCGAGGACCCAACATGTGCTCGAAATGTGTTTATTCCACGTTAATTATAAAAATTGATTTCTGCCCTCATGCGAACTATCCGATATCTGCACAGCACACCCAATCATTTGATTTTGTGGGAAAATCAGTAAGCTTGCTGTGCTTTAATTAAGTATTATGGTATTTAACAATCTAAGTCATTGTAATTTCATATTTATAATGCAATACTTATGGTTACTTTATCATTTCAAAGACAATTTACAATTATTAACTGGGCTTACAAATAGTTGTTTGTTGATTTTATCTTTTCAATATTTGAAATCAGTTTTCTTTAGTTATCCAAAAAATATATTATTAACTTAGGGTTAAAGAATATTTCAATACTTTTCTGATCAAATCAAGAAACAAATAATTAATTTTAATTCTTATAGAATATTCTTTCAGGCCCTTTCAGGCTTTCGAATTTTATAAAGTCTAAGGAGCGACTTTGGCCAAAACCAACAAAAATAAAACAAATTCTGTAGACTAATGAATACTTCGATTCTGACTTTAAAAGAGCTGGATTCTACCCTCACGATAAAGGGAATGATTCTTAGGTATATCCTCCTGAAATTTATCTCAACGATAGGGATTACATAGTGCTTATAATTATCGATTAATGCTGCAAAGAACACAATTGTTTTGCAGTACTCACCCACAGGTTTGCTTTAGTTATTGCAATCAATCGAAACTTAAATTACCTATAAATAAAAAAAAAAGGGATATGCCAGCGAGGCTGGGTCCCCGTCAGATGGACAGCCAAATAGTCAAAGCCTGGACTATCTTATAGCGTAATTTTGACAGGGAGTATAGAAACCCATTTTACGTTGGGTTAAAGACTCTTTGTTCAGATTAGGTGAGTATTTTGAACTCAACATAAAACACTTCACATGTTTGTTATTGTCTTTGGCATTTTATTCATTAAATAATCGTTTCTTTAAGTGTCGAAACGACTAGAACTTGACTTGTGAAGAATCTGTGACCGAACACAAAAAAGGAACAACTTTATTGAGCTTGAATTTATAAAATATATCTTATTATATTTAAAACTGAAAGAATACATTTCTTTTTATTTATTATTTTACCAAGCAGCTATCATGGAAATACGTTTGAAGTTTAAATCTGGTTACTTGATGTATTTAGATAAAATTGAAAATATAAATATTCGTCAAACACATCATATTCTCTTGTATTTTTTGTAGATTTTCTAGACGCCCCTCCACTTAGGCTTCCCAGTGTGGAGACCCCATCCTAACCAGCAATTAGCCGCCAATACGGTTTGGTCAAATTTACGAGCTGCACTCGGCCTGGCGGCGTACGTGACGTAACGGCTCCTCCATCCACTCATCCAGTCATCCAGCCATCCAGGGATCCACTCATCCATCCATCCTCCCCGTATCAGAGGTGCCAGAGGCTGGCTGCCGGAGATATTCTCCCCAAAGGCGCTGGGAAAATGTATTTATTTATATTTTGCGGCCAGTCACGCACATTCGCTGGTCATAAAGTGTCGTCGAGAGTTCTCCCCTCCTCCACCTGGTGGTTCAGAACCAAAAATATCCACGTGCCGCTCTTTTATTATTGTTTTCCCATCTTATTTATTATCCAACTTTGGCTCTTCGTCGCCTTTCGTTAACATAATTTAACCGAATACCGATTTGGAAAATTTGTAGATCCCTCCCTCGCGCCGATTCCTGTTTATCTGGGGTAAAATTAATTTCCATTTAATGTGGCAAACGGTCTTGTTGACACTTGGTCCCATAACCTGGGGGAGATCGGGATTCTTGTGTGGCTGAGAGGTCAGGTCGAACTGAGATATGACGGAGCTGTCCAAACAGAGTACCCTATTCGATTTCCAAGTTCTTTAAATATACTATTTAGGATACGAAATTGGTTCCAACTTATCAAAAGCAGTCAGTCAGTAGTCAGACAGCTAGGCAACGAGTTTTTTTTTTTGCCAAGTTTGTAACAAATAATAGTATGTAAATGTTTATTCATAAATTATATTTTAGAAGCATAACAAATTTGAAATATATTCAATAGGAGATACTAGCTGTTTTGCTAGTTGTGTTAGAAAAAACTATTAAAATGAGTTGTCTTGATTGAGGCAAACTTTCCAACTGCATCAAGCTTTGTACAGTTTTTAGGCGGTATTTTAAAAATAAAAACACACTTTTAACATGCATTACAAATAATTGTTTAATAATATTAAAAATTAAAACGACTTGTCAGACCGTTAAAAGAGGAAAATTTAAATCCGTGAATATCAAGTTTCTTTTTAAAGTCGAGCTCTCAAGCTATCAATATAGCTTTTTATAATCTTGATCTGCGTCAACTGCCGGGTCGATCTAGCTATGTATTATTTTTTATACATTTATAGATACCCAGATGAGTTTTATGCTAAATATATTTAAATTAAACAGAGACATTGCTTCTTACACTCCATCAGTAGTTTTCCAAGATTTTTATTAAAATTCTATTACGTTTTCAGATAGCAATTTAAGACCTTGAGTACTTAGAATACTATTTATTATCAACCATCAGCTAGCCACAAGATGCACTCTATTAGGTGAAACTTGGCCTTTGATCGCCTGCATGCTCCACTAAACTCAAGACTCATTAACACACAATGCGGCCATAAACAACAACAAGCTGGCCAGAATCGAAAGTTCGCAGAGGAAGGAAGTTGGACCGCCAAAAACGGAACCATCTGTCCCAGGACTTGAGTGACAACCCGCGGCACAAAGGAAAAAAAAAAGGCGAAGGGGCCAACCTGGAAAGAAGAAAGAGCTGGAATTGAAAGAGTTGCGCTGGGAAGTTATTAAAAAGCGATAAACCCAGAGCAAAACGCATTTGGCGAATTGTTGAACACCTTGTGGAGCGGCAGCTCGTCTCCCTGTCTCCCCGGGAATTATGGAATTCTTATGCTAAAATAATGGACCCACAACCGGGCCCAGTTAGTGGATGGTTGGCTCATCGATCCATCAGTAATAAATTTGTTGCGTACAACCTGGAACAGAGCTGACTGGACAAAAACAGAGCATGAGCACGGGAGGAGGAGCAGGAGCAGGAGCATGTCGCACGTTTGTTTTATTTCTTTAATTCATGAGCAGGATCGACGCGGACCGGAGGAGACCAACTGTTCACGGTGCGGCCAAGTCCGGTGAAGGTGCCTTCTGCCAACTGTGCGATAAGTCATTGAAAGTCAATAATATGTGGTCCAACTCCTCTTCCTACTTTCATTCAGTAATAGCAAAGAGAGCAGGCCGACGGGAGAAGACGGGTTCATCCGGTTTCCCGGTCACCAGGCCCGGTTCCCCCATTTCCAGAAGTTGCAGGAGTTTTTGGCGTCTTATTTATGACTTGTGCCACCACTTGGCTACTATCTGAGATTTGTGTTTTCATTAATTATGCAAGGAGGTCTCGCGATCCCTCCGGGGTCGGGTCGCTTTCGGGCTCTCTTTTCGGGATGATAAATAGCCCGAGATTAATAAGGCGCCCGGCTAAATGGCGTGGAAAGCATTCAAAAGTCGACGATTATGAAATTTCGGGGGCTTATCTGATTGTGTCTGCTTGTGCCAGGGGCTAATCGGGAATGAAATCATTAAAATGAAACTAATTATGCATATCTTACCTTTGAGTTTATCCCTGTTCCACTTCTAAATCGAAAGAAACACAGACACAACGATCTCGCATTTGATTGTATTCAAATTCTTTTCTCTTTTATTTTATTTATCTTTTTTTGTGGGCTTTTCTGCTTGGCTTTTTTTTCAATTTGATTCTCTCGTTATCCTAGGTTTTTGTTGAAATTGCAAAAATCGAAGATTTAAACAAAATAAATTCTAACTTTGTCGTTTGTTCTGGTTGTTGTGTTGCTCGAGTGTATTTTTCAAGGGTTTTGCGTTAACTATACAAGAAATGTGGATTATTAAACGTTACCAACGCTGATTACGAATATATATTTAGGTGTATATTTATATATATAGTGTATAGTGTATATATGCATTATTGTATGTGTCTAAATTGCTGATATGGGATGCTAAACTTACAAAAACAAATGACGCCAGAAAAAAAAAAACGTGGTCTCGGATGCGCGATAAATCGTTTGTTAATGTTTACAAGTTGTGCGTTAAGCTTAAGAATTATTTATATATATATATATTTATATTTATAAACGTTAAACATTATGGTAAAATTAAATTAAATTTCAAAATCCTTTGCGTTTGTTATTGTTTTGCTCACACAGAAAAACACAGACTGCAGTTTTTGCTTAAGAAGCGATTTCATTGGAGGTCGAGCGTCCCGGAAGTGGGATTCTCTCAAGTCCAGAGTTTATACATTTTGCCAGAGAGGTTACCCTGGAGAGGTTACCCATATCCTCGCGATGCTTAAAACCAATACAGATCCTTTGACGACTCCTGCACCTGCGCCTCGAGGCCTGAAAGGGAAGGTAAACCAATTATTAGACGGTTTTCTTTAACTACAATCATTTCCTAAACCTAAACACTCTCTAAAAAGTATGGAAGAGTAGTACTTACCCGCCATTGTGGGATAACTGGAGTACTCCAGGGCGTGGGCCGTCTGCTGGTCGTGGTGCAGCCTGCAAGGACAAAGCAGAAACAAACCCCGGTTAGGTTGAGACCCAGTCTGGACAGTGTCCCTGGCGCATGACTCACCTGGTGCTGGCATGGCTCGCATACTGCTGGGGCAGCCGGAGCAGGCTCCCGTACTGGGCCATGTTGTGGTGGTAGGCGTGGGCGTGGGCTGCGTGCGCGTGCGCCGCATGGGCATAGGAACCATAGTGAGCCGCCGCGGCATGCGGCACCCACGGATCGGTGGCGTAACCGGTGTCCGTCGCCGAGCCATACAAGTCGCTAACCTGCAGATGATAACCGATCGGATTACAACTTATTTAAAGGAGGAGGAGCGGGAGTGGAAGCAGGAGCCAGGAGCGGAGGCTCCTTGAAGTCGTAATTGCCTCACGTATTGCAGGTAATCGCTGGCTACTGGCATTGTTATGGGTTATGGGACGGGACGGGACGGCCATGGACTCACCTGGGGATGTGTGGGCGCGGGTATGGGGTGCACGTAATTGCTGTTCCAGAACGACGGTGGGAAATTGCGACTCGACATCGGGCTGCTGCTCTCTGCAAGCACACAAAATGGGAGAATCGGGTTGTCAGCCAACATCGAATAATACCAGTACTCGGGGATTATTGTTTAATCGTGCTAAAATTCAGCAGGAATGGACACTCAAACGTGGAAGAGTGCAAAAATCCCAAGTGGGTCTTTAGATAGTTGAGAACGATTTCAGAACTTTATTTAAACAATAGAGGCATCAACGATGCGTAAAGTGTGTTAGCTTTATTTAGTTTAATGTAATTGAATTTATAAGTAATTAAAATTATATTCAAGACCAAATTACCTGAGTAATGATCAAAAACATTAAACTTCTATAGCTCCAAATATTTGTAAAAGCTTTATTTCAATTGTTTAAAATATAATTATAAAAAACCCAGATTATACAATTAAAATAACAAATAATACCAATAAAATTAATATATACATCTCTATCTAGAATAAATATCTAAAAATACCAGGTAATACTGTATAAATACCACAGAATACCTCATAAATACCACATAATACTACAGAATACCATATAATAGTATACGAAATCCCTTAGGACTTGACTTTACTTCAAGTGAATGAATTATTTAAATTCAGCTTTTAGCTTATCAATTTTATTAATTTGAAATGTCACAGAGGTACACCAGGAATTAAATAAATTGAGTAAAACAACACCCATTAAAATATCATAACTTCTTGACTTTACTTTAAATGAAGTAAACATTTTTGTGGCTTATCGATTTATATGATTTTTGAAATTTTGAAACTATAGTTTAGCAAAACTTTCATGCATTGTTCGTCAGATGTTAGTTAGATTTTTCATACAATTCTATCTTAATTTTCCTAACCTTTAACAACTCTTTAAAGCCAAGTTACATTGACACTTTCACATTTAAGAATCCCCATTTCCTCACCTTTCACAACACAAATGTATTGTTAAAATGTCACATAAAACTGGTTTCTCGGTTAAATCTGGATTCTGATTCTGCAATGAATATTCTAGGAAAAATAACTCAAAAGAAGCAATTGCTCGAAGGAAGAAGTGTTAAGGCATCGCCGCCTCTAGGGGCAATTTCCATTCACTTGCCGCAATGATTAACTGGCAAACGAGCACTCGAGCAGCTCCGAGATGCTCGCGCGGATTGGGCCAGGGATTCTCCCTGGGCTCCGTCTCAGTCACAGTCTCCGTCTCCGACTCCGGCTTGGTGGCGGCGCCATGGCCTGTTGCAAATAACTGAGCGGAATGTTTTCGGTTGTCGTTCGTGCTCGTTGTCGCGCTGTTGTTCGGGATCATCACTTGTATTAAATGGTTGTAAATCTACGCGCTTATGAAATCGCGCGACGCCAGAGCAGGAGCCGCAGGAAGACATCTCCATTATGTGTAATGGAGCTCCCTGAGGAGGAGAAGCCGCTGCTGGTGCCTGTTCCCCCCAAAACCAAAAATAGCAACTGCAATTGAGCGGCGGAAGATACCAAAAACTTGCATAGGCTTGCATTTGCGTTGACAACATTCCAAACTCAATTCGAGGGAAAAATATACAACAACTGGTGGCTGAAGCCGGAGGATGTGGCCGAGGATGTGCCTCTGCCTTCACCTTCGCCTGGGGATGTGGATGTGTAATGTTTGTGCTTGGCTGCCGTCGCGATTCGACAACTTTGGCCGGCACGTTGGCGAGTGTGCCATGCATGCTGATGACTCTGAGACGACTCTGACTCCGCGGCTGCGGCTGCGGATGATAATGACGAGGAGAGGCTGGCTGGATGCTGGGTATTGGAGCTACCGAGATGCCATGCCGCGTGCTTCGACTCCTTTTTTATTTGTCGCAGCAGCAGAAGTCATCATCCGTTGCCATTGCCATTCACTCACTCGCTCAGCTGAGGCCCAGGAATTCCCATTAATGTGCAAACAAGCGGACTGCCAAAGATATTTTCCTCTTCAGTCGGCGCTGCGGCTCCTTCTCGCATTTAGCATTTCACTTTCAGGCTTTCCTCCAGCTTCAAAAGCGAAAGCCGCAGCCGCAGCAGCCGGAGTTTACCTGTCCTCTCACCTTTCACCTTGTGCCCTAATGAAGCGACCCGCTCTCGTTGCGATTTATGACCCCTGATAAGGTTCGATCGCCGGAGTTGAAAAATGAGGACTCTATCTACACTGGAAAGTACTTTTGAGTTCAAGGAAATTTTAATCAAATTTTAGATCCTATCAATATAATTTTTTTGTTAATTTTTTGTATAAAAACAAAAGGGGAATTTTCTTGTACATTGCAGGTAAGGCGTGGCAAAGAAAACTACTTTAATACTTAAAGTTATAGACCAAAGGAAATGTGCTTTAATAAGCGCTTCTTTTAATTACTCACTTTGCCTGCAATGTACAAGCAAAGCAGAAATAGGGTTCTCGGGAAACCTATGTTTTGGGAACTTTTAATGCAGCGAAAATTCCTTTTTCAAGCTCTATTGTTCAGTGTGACTTCACTTACTCCATATTACAAAACATCCTGTCAATAGGTAACATCCCCACACATTTCTTGATATTTTTTCCTTGTGCACCTTGTACATATCTGCATCTGCGGTTGCTTTCCTACCAAAAGGTACCTGAAATATCTGCTCCTATATCTACTTCGGTTTCTGTTTCCGATTCTCCTGGCTGCCTGGCTGCCCGGCTGCCTGCAGCGGGTGCCAAGGAATTTTAAATCGAATTCTTCGGGCATCTAATTAAATGCTCTTCGCAACGGAACAGAACAGGGCAGAACAGGCTGGGCTGCCGCTGATGAATCGCGTATTTGTCTCCGATCGAGGAACCTAACGCAAAAACAGAGAGAGGAAAGTGCAAGCGTGCCGTGGCTATCGCTATCGCTTCATCATCATCATCATCATCATCGTCCGCTGGTTCTCTTTTTATTTTTTGTTTTTTATATTTTGTATTTTTTGCATTTTGCCTGTGTGTGGAGCAGTTAATTGAAATGCATTTTAAAATCGTAATGAGGAATCTATGCGGCATTCGGCATTGCCACCGTCAGACAACAACTGCCGAGGCAACAACATCAGCTTCGACCGCATCGCATTCCGGCGACATTTCATAGCACATTCCAACTAGCGATATATATACATATATCTGGGCATATATAGCACATATAGAAGGCGCAGAGCGCATTGCAAAACGAGAAAAAAATTATTTATATATATAAATGCTGAATAGTTTTAAGCGCACAAATGCAAATGTGTGTGCGCGAGTTTGCTGCTCTCTCAAATAGACAAATGACCAAAATGAACTTTAAATACCATTAAAAAGCCATAAAAAAGAACAGGGAAAAACGACGGAAAGCAGAAGTAAACAATTTTAAATACAACAAATCTCGTTGCTTTTGTTTGGTTCGTATTTTAAGGGACAGATTCTAAAATCGGCAATGTGTGCCACTGTGCAGTGGCGATTGTAGAGTCCTCAAATGCCAAGAGCAACCTATTCTAGATTGGAATTTTCCACACAAAGATTAGAGTTTGCAATTGTGCGATGAAAATTTATTCAAAGTTATGTATAATTGCAATAATAAACAAGGTATTTTAATGCACATTTAAGCCAGAATGGCTTGACTTATTTATACTGAATTAATACAGAGATTAAGCTTTGGATTCGATAATATTTTTTATATTTTTGTTACAGTTTGAAATGTTATTTCATTGGCAAATTCAGTCTAACAATAAATATTTTAGTGCAATTTTATACGTTATGAGTAGTAAGGGGATAAATTTATATTTTTGAGCTTTATTTAAATGCAAAAATACAACAGAAAATGTATTTCTAAGTTAAGTTCTGAGTTTGGATATTGTTCAAATATATTTTAAGGATAATTAAAGATAAAGAAAGAAGGCTCAATTCAATGTAATGCAGTTATATTCTTCAAGATCAATATATAAACTTTAAATCTTTACTTTATTGACCCAGATTTTTATACTAAAACCTTTCAAAACTTCCATTAAACACCAACAATTTCTAGATTTTCCATCAACTGACTTTCAAATTCGCTCTCCCAATTCAATTTTCTCAACAAAACCTCTTTATATTTGCTGGTCTATTAATTGTCATTCTCCAGGAAACGGATTCTTTGATTTAAATTTCGGCAAGCCAATCAACGTAAATTCGCAGTTAAAAACAGTCGGCTGTGGTGGAAATTTCCAATTATCGCATAACGAATCGGGGAAACTGGGGAATTGGGAATTGAATGGAAACTGCACAAAAGTAGTGGTGGTGGTGGCATTTTCCTCATCAAAGCAGACGCGACGCGGGAATTTCGGGGGGCAGCAAATTCGAGGCAAACGAGGCAGCCACAGAAACTCAATAAAATCCCAGGTTTAACTGCAATTTGGCGGTGTGGCAAAAAAGGAAATACAGTCGCCCACAAAGAGCTCCAATAAGAGAGAGGGGAAGGGGAGTTGGGAGTCGAAACACGTTCGGAAAATTAGCATTACGAGGCTGGAACTACCGACACCTGCCCGGCATGCAAATGCGAAGGAACTGAAACAGGTAATTGATTGATTGAGCTATAGCTTGGGGAAATTAACAGGGAAAGAGCCTCCCTAACACACAGAGATGATCATAATGAAAGGATGCCACTTGACAAGGCTGTATTCGGTGCAGTATACAAATAAATACACAAAACAGAGGCCAAATGACACGCAAAAAGGCAACACACACACATGCTGGTGTGTATTTTTATAAAACGAGTGTATATAGTGGATATAGCTGCAGCTGATAGGCGACGGACAGGCAAAACAGACAGGCATGAACAAACGAAACGTTTATCTTCATTAAAGGAGGTAATTAATTTTGAAATCGAAAGAACAAGCGAGTGGCAAGTGGCAACTTGATTTATTTGTTTTATTCTGCAGCCCCATCGTCTGTCGTCCCGTTTTGGTGTTCACATTCACAGACATTTCACAAAAACTTGGCGAGGGGATAAAGTGGCATCTTAAAGTGATTCCACATATAGTATATCTGTGGTGTATATTTGCTTGCCAATGGGTGGAACTAAAATTTAAATACTTTAAATAGTTGTGCACAGGGAAAGATGGATTGAAAGGAATATTTGATGGGGAATATATAATTTGCAGAGCAATGTTAATGCATTTAAAATGGGGAAAACGAAAGCTTAACAAATACTTTTGAATATGGCATCTTTAAAAGGGATTATCTCTCTTTTTAGCCCACTTGCACTTTCATTATTAGCCTGTAGCCCTTCTAGGGGTCTTAAGTTTAGCTTTTGTGGTAAAAACTTGCAAGTTTTCAAGGCCTTAGCTTCACATAACCTCTCCTTAACTTTACATATATTTACCAACATAAACTTCCATAAATAGATATTTATATACAAGGTCATCAATCAAGTTTTGAGCTGCACAAAAAAAAGTTGCTGCAAACCGTGAAAAAAAACAACACTTGGATGGAAACTTTTCGCCCGGATTAGATCCATCCCGTGCCATGGCCATAGTTCCTTTCCCACATAGTCACACATTCCTGAAGGCATAATTTGCCTGCTGTAAATTTCCCGAGAACATTTTAATAACTTTGCTGGAACTGCCGGCGTATTTTTCACCTAATTATGCCCCCATTTCGGGGCAGGGGCGAGCGGAGCACCGCCGCAAATCGGGGCAAACACGCAAACTGACAGCCGGGACAAGTACATGACACGAGCGGGTCTTTGATCACACAACGCGGCGGAGCCGCAAATGACTGGAAATGGGGCCTGATTATCCTCCAGTTCTGACACAGGAAAAAATGCACTTCAGAGCGAGGAAATTCAAGATAAAGATTGCAATCAATAAAAAACTAGCTAATGCTTTACTATTTAGGAGCCCAAATGCATTAGGTTATAAAGTTGATATCTATTATTAAGAATCTGCTGATCAGTAAACCAATGATAACACTCAGGTGCAGCTTAAAATTTTGATATACTCTAAGCAAAAACAAGGAGATATTTAAACTTTTACAGTATTGTTTTGAGTATTATTATTTATACCAGAAAGTAAGCAAAAGAAACACCCATATTTGTTCGCCTTGATATATTCTAGGCTGCTCCAAAAATCACTATGACTTTTAAACCCCTTTAAATAATTATCTAAATTAGGCAATGCAATTTTGTTTCTTTTCTTTTCTTAACATATTACATTTTGTAGCCTAATTTCCGACACTTTTTATGGGTTTTTGAAAACCCAAGAGATAATTTCTCCAAACATAACGCCATATACAATTTTAAATGGTTTCAAATTCTATTTGTACTTTTCTTTAGCATTGCTAAATTATAGTTTTTAGAAGAAATTTCTGCAATATTTATTCTTTCAAAAGATTAATCAAGATTCAAAGCATCATAAATATGTGTGCAAATATTTTGAAAAGGTTCTTAACATTTCTGTTTGCCAAGAGCTGAGCAGGTGAATTAAGAGCACTCACAGAACGAAATGCGCAAAAAATGTTAATTCGCAATTCAGGAAAAATATTTAAAGATACTAAAAATTCTCCGTTAATCATATGTGATTGATTTATGAGGCAACCGAAAACAAAGACATTTCTTAAATATTAAAATTAAATGCTTATTAAATTCTTTAGTACTTGTTTTAAATTTTGTAGATATAAAATAGGTTGTGCATTCAAAAAACAAAAATAAAGCATTTCTAAAAAATGTCGTTTGCATTTTATTGTTTTCATTTTAATAAACAGCAAAAATTCCCCTTTATTCTGTTTTTATTTTATGGATGTGTGTTTTTTAATGTACTTTGAAAAATGTTTCCCCGCAACATTAGGTGTTTTTTATTAGCTTTTCAACGTCTTGTCAAATTGTTTAAAGCTTTCAGACATTTCTAATTTTAATAGAGTCAACAACACATATTTAAGAATTATCTTTAATCTTTTTGAGATACCCAAAAATATTTATTTCAGTCAGCAAATATTTATAGTTAGACCATTCAACTTGTTTGTCGCTGTTTTCTATAATGGATTATATTTTTAAATTTGCTGAACGGAAAATGTTTTGATGTTAAGTCTTAAGACAATTGTTAAAAATAAAGAATTAATGAGATTTAATTAAAGGCTTACCCAGCAAAATAGTTTAAAAAAATATAAAAGTACTCCTTAATCTAGCACCTACCTTTAGTATCCTTGTTGTTGTAGTTGAGGGCGCGGGAAAAGTGCTCGTCCACCTGGCTGGCCGTGTCCCCTGAGTAATTGGAGAACACAACGCAGGTGGCGGATAGATACTGAGCTTGTCCCTGACTGCTGCCTCCTGCGCCGCCACTGCCCATCGGTGGCTCCAGGCTGGGCTGATCCTTGGGAATGGCCCCGGTTCCTCCTCCACCCGCGCCGCTACCTCCACCGCCTCCACCGCCTCCTCCGCCACCACCGCCCACCGATCCCGTTCCGCCCGCCGAGGGGGGACCGCCCGCCGCTCCGCCGCCCACATGCAGCGGATGGCTATGAGAGTGGGCGTGGCGCGGGGAATCCGGACCGGAGGAGCAGGATGATTCATTGTGATGCTGATGCTGTTGGGAGCCCACCAGGCGTGCTGGAAAATCCGCGAGAGAGAGAGAGCGCAGAAGTGGAAAAACTATTAAATAAGCAAAGGAAGAGGGAGAGAGCGACCGGGCCTGCCTATATAAAATATGATATAATTTATTGAATGCTAACTGGTTTGGAATGCCCGTGCGCCCCGCCAGCAATTTCAAGAATTTGCAAATTAATTAGCTACGAATGTGCGACGGCCATCTGCCTCTTTCACTCTGAATGAATTTCATCGGGCTGCCAAAATACAAAAATATAAAAAGGAAACTAAAAAGAGGAAAACTGTTGCGCAAACATTGACATTGACAGCAAAAATGGAGTAGAGAGCACGCACATGAAACGCCACAAAGCTGAATATTTCTTTCTAATGTATAATATTAATGCTTTCGTTTAATAAATAATTAATTAATTGAGAGTATCTACAAATTTACTCAACTTAAGCTTATGATTTAAGGTATAAAAGTCACTTGCTGTGGCAGTTTCTAAACTTGTCATTAAGTGAATCATTAAATTAGTTCCCCATAATTCATTAATCATCTTTTAAATAAATCATGACTTTGATTACTAATAGATTCCATATAAATTGGATTTATTATGCTCCTCAATAAAACTCGAAACTATAAAACTATGAGAAATGGTTACTTTTGTATTAAAAATTAATAATCAGAGATGATACCAAATAAATGAGTCAATGGTTCTATAAACCTTTTTTTAGTGTGTTGAAAAATATTAGGGACATATAATTGTAGTTGAACCTAGACTTTTTATGCCTTTTGCCAAGAACACTGGGACATGTTAATATCATGACTTTCTGCATGAATTTTGCATGAGTTTTACTTCACTTTTGTATGGTATTTGCATTACTTTTTTATGGCCTTTTCATGGTTTTTGCATGACTTTAACATCATTTCATCATGACTACGGTAACTTTTCAATGACTTTTGCATCACTTTTGTAGATTTTATTTGCATGACTTTAGCATGATTTTTGCATGACTTTTGCATGACTTTGATATCATTTTTCAATGACGTTTGCATGACCTTGGTACCACTCTTTCATGACTTTTGCATGACTATGGGCATGACTGTTGCATAACTTTTTAATGACTATTTAGTAACTTTCGCATTACTTCACTATGATTTTAACATGACTTCAGCATGACTTCGGCAATCCTTTCGTCTTCATTCTGTTGTAAAAAAAACCCTAATCAGAGCAGCTCCTAATAAGTGAATAATGTGGAAGGACTACTTCTTCTCTTCCAGATTTCGCCACTTAAACTATTCTTTAAACTATTAACTTCTAGTAAAATAAAAATGAATCTACAAGATCCCCTATAAGATCCCCCCGTTCTGACCTTGTAAGCTCCACTTACCTTCAGCTTCGCTGCGCGGCACGATGAGATCCTCTTCTTTGGTTTGGTGCGTATGCGGGTGCGTGTGTGTGTGCGAGTGCGGGTGCGTGTGCGCGAGGGAGTGGGCATGGGCGTGGGAGTGGGCGTGGGCATGACTTCTGCTGTGCAGCGAGTGTCCAGCGGTGCCACTGAGCACCGGGCTCATCCCCAGACCGACACTGCCCACGCTGCTGCTGCCGGGCACATTGGTTCCAAGCAGTCCGCTCGCCGGACCGCCGGCCATGCCGCCCATACCGCCGCCGCCACCGCCCAGCTGCAGGCCAGAGGAGCCCGCCTGGTTGGCGGCCACTGCCACTGCTGCTGCCGCACTATTGTGCGCCGCCGCCGCAACAGCCGCTGCAGCGGCATTGGCGCTCACCGAGGCCGGTAGGATGGGGCTGCAGGGCGAATGGGAGCTGCCCGAGGCGCTCGACGAGGCGGCCAAGTTGACGCCCGAGGAGGAGTACAGATCCTGGTTGAACTGGAAAGTGACGAAAGGGATAATTAGCAACGACTCTAGATATCTACTTGTTAATTTTACGAACCTACAAATAAAATGCAAATACTTATAAATAAATGTTTTCCTAGCTTTGCAGATACCCGAGATGATATACTTAACCCCTCGACCCATTTTGATCTATATTTGTGGACTCATAAGTGGATTCCCGAAAGGTCGGCCCGAGGAGCGTAATGAGTTATGGTAGGCGTTGCAGCAAATTGAAAACGACACAATACGAGAATTTATGTTGATGGAAAATGCGAGTGGAGGCCATTAAATTTACGACCGTTTGGCGCATATTATCACGGACTCCGCCGCCAAGGTTGCGCCGCTCCAAATGGGTGGAGATTGTAGGGTTGCTTCGAGAATATATAGCGTCCCGAAGACGATAATCACGCCGCAATCTGCCGCTTAGCGGAGTGTCAAACATAATGCGGCGCTGGCAACGATTTACGAGCAACACCTCCGGGGTCCATCCCCCCTTTCTCCGTAGGAGTAGTAGTGGTCCCCTCCTAATGAGGCCCATTAGCGGAGCTGGAGGATAGCCCTAACCCCATGGAAATCGCTGCCGCCATGCCACATTTGCCGCCGAAAAGAAGCTAAATTCTATATTTAAGTGTAAACTGCCAGCGAAGCGAGCCGAGGCGAGACGACCCCTGCTCCTCTCCAGTTCATAGGCGCATGCCAATTATTATCGCGTCCAAGGGTTAATAATGGGTTAACCGGGCACGAACCATTTGGAGGAGTGCATCCATTGACAGCCTCCCTGATTTACGAGCGCCAGCGACAACAGCTGGCCGACTCCTGTTAGCAGGCCACTTAATTAAACGAAAAGCGCTGAGTCAGCCCAGAAACTCCTTCGCAAATAGATCCCGGATACAAGGCAGCAACAAATTGAGATACAGGCAGCAGCAGCATCAGATACACTTGCCGCAAAAATGCGACAGATCATGTATCTGCATCTGTCACCGGGCTTAAGCACATAATCAATGCGTTCCGCCTTATCGCCCAACACTATCAGCGACGACAGCCCAAATTGGAGGCGGAATACTTGGGCATCGAAGTGCGGATCGGGAACAGGGAACCGGGAATCGCGAATCGCGGATCGAGAATCGTGGCCAAAGTGCAGTAGCGTAGGCGAAACAATGCGCAGATACAGATACAAAATGCGCAACAGCATCTGCATTTTTATTTGTACACCGAAAGAAATAACAAGTAAGGTTTATAAACATGGTTTATTTAAATGAGCTTTAGTGTCGTATGAATTATTACCAAAAAAAAAAGTATGCTTTGCTTGATTATTTATTAATTTAATACAGCTACATATTTGAGGACCTCAAATTCTAAAAACTTGTGAAAAAGAAAACACATTTTAGGTGGGGAAATACAGGAAATAAATACTTCATATCTTCAAAACCATGATAATATATGGATTTTTAAGAAGAAGGTTAAGACAGGCAATACTTTGGTACTATTAAAAGCATCAATCTTATAGTTTATTCTTGTATTAGGTGCCTAAGACAAGTTAACAATTTTATATTAATTTGCACCCTTCATTATGTATTAATTATATAATAAAAAAAGAAGTCTAGATATATTTTGATGTACTTACAAGAGCCTTAACATTTATCCCTAATATATTATAAATATCTATATAAAATCCGTTCAAAGAATTTAATGTTACATTTATTCTTTTTTTGATTTGAATATGATCTTAGGGCGAACTTGTATTTATTGCCCTAGTCCAAATGGATACACAAAATAGTTATAAATCTAGCAATTGTTCTTTTTATAGGTATTAATTAATAAGTTTTACATTTCCCTTCCTTTAATTAAAAATTAATTGTGTTTAAGACTTTAAATTAATCATTTCTATATTTGTCTTTGCGGTCTAATAGGCTTTTTTGATCTACTTAAATGAAGACTAGACAGAAATCTTTGTCCGGAGGAAAGCATCAGGCAAAATATTATTAATTTTAAAGTCTCTTTGACATAACTATTATAATTTATTACAAAATATTCATTTTTAAATCTCCCTGACATATTTTCTACGACTTTTATATTTACTTTTAAAATAAATCTTAAATTTGACTAACACCAAACCAATCATAGATTTCCTAATAATAAAAAAACCCCACATATATATATTGCTCACTATTACAATAAACCCCTTTAAGCTCGACTTTTCCGTAGTGTATCTGTATCTGCTGCAGTGTTATTAGCTGCAGGCGATATGTCGGTTATGCCGAGCAGTCAGACTGCCGATCACACGGCATAAATCACCGGGATCGGCAGACGAACCAGCGACCACTTTTCGGGGCCCTCGACTTTTCTTCTGAGCTCCAAGCGCTGAGCTCCAAGCTCCTTGGTTTATCTGCGATCGGTTGACAAAAAGCCCCAAGGATCGGAATCGGAATCGGTATGGTTATGTTATGGCGTTGGGAGCAGAGCGGGACAGACCGAGATCGGCAAGAACTAATGGCGATACACACAATAAATTAACCGAACGGGCCCCAGGCTTTTTGTTTGTTTTTTTGTTTTTATTTTATTTTTGTTTTTTTCGGCTGGCCAAAGTGTCGAAAGGGCGGACAAAAATTGTGCGTTTTTGGGCCGAAATAAACCGGTCAGCCAGCTGAGGATGAGGCTGCTCTGAAGCTGCTGACTCAATCTGCGATTGGCTCTGCGGCGGAGCCGAAACCGAAACCCAATACAGGAGGGCTTTGGCTTTGCTTAGCTTTATCGCGGCCTGCCGGTCGGTCCCTCTTTATGGGCATGCAAAAGCATAGAATCAGAATCGTGTCGTATCGGTTACTTACATAAAAGGCCAATTTCGATTTGGTGCCGCGGCCTTGTATAATTGGAACTTGCGACACAAGAATTTCTTTGTGCCCAGCGACAACGGCAACTGGCTGGCTGGCTGGCTGGCAGTTTCATTTTGGCCCAGCCCGAAGAGGCTGCTGGCCCTGGCCACGGTCAGGCTCTGACTCTGACTTTAACTCTGGCTCGGACTTGGACCGGGACTGACCGAACGGATCGTGAGAACTTTTCTGTACTTGTCACAGAAATCACAGCGAAATCTTCGAAATCAATGTTAGCAAAAAGGCGGAGAGAGGCGCAAACAAAAGCCAATATTGAGTCGCGGAATTCCATGAAATGTTTCCCTTTATTTTCGCCAGCTCCTCATTTCTTTTTTTTTTTTGGGTGTCCAAACGACCGCTTCTGCTTTATTGTTTCGAGTTCCCCAAATCGATTTGCGTTCTGCGTGAATTCTTATGATTTGTTAGAAGCGTCTAATTATTCAGTCCCCGGACCGACCCCAAAACAAATTGACGATGGAGGAGGAGGAGGCAGTGAGGAGGCTTGGCCTTGGCCAGAACCGAAAAGAGAGCCATCAATCAGGCAGGACTGCGAGGGTCCTGGACCAGCATGACTCATCATTGGTGCTGCTTTCGCTTTTTAAAGTTCCCTCTTAGACTTGTTTCCCAACAAATGTGTGCGCTTTCCCTTTGACGAAATCAAAACAATAAAGCAGAGAGGCAGAATTGGAAACTGAGGATAAAGTTCGTTGAGGATAAGGAACTTCCTTGAAGTATAGTAGTTCCTCTTTCTTTGCCTTTTCTCTTGTCAAGTGCCCCTTTGTGTGTTTGCTGGCATAACTCACATTTGAATTAAATTTTAGATTTAACCTGCCAGATACTAGACTATAACTTGAATTTAATTTTAAATTTCACCTTCTAGAAACTATAATTCGCAGAGAACATTTCTTATTCACAAGTTTAAGAATAAATTTGCGTATGTTTTTTGTATCATAGGAAAATTCTTGGTAAATGCCACCTTTCTTTATATTTTTTATTGAGTTTAATTTAAGCTGTTGTTTTATTTTACTTTGCACAAATATATCTACATTTGTTAAGCTTTCTTTGCTTTTTCTGTATTCTTTTTCAATTTACCTTTGAAGTTTAATTGACAAAAATTTGTTTTTTATAAACAAGAAGTCGTATATTTCCTTACATTTTGTGATAAAATCTACAACTAAAAAACGTTATTGACTTTTAAGGAATTCCCATTTGCATATACTTACTTTTACCTTTCATCTAAACTCTACATTTAAAAGAAGACAACAACTAAGCTAAATTAAAATTCGTTGTACGTCTAAACGCCACAATTTCGCACAATTAATTTGGAGTATAGACCCCGCAAAGTTTGGAAATTTTTAACACCTTTTTATGTGCATTAGCCGCGAAACCAGCGTCGGCGACTTAAGCTCAAAAATCACCTTGCCAAAAATGTTTAAGCCACCATTTTCGACATCACAACTTTTGGGGGATGGTTTTTATTACTCGATTGGTTTTGTTGAGGCAGTTTTTGTGAAGACAGTTGCCATCGAACTTTAATTTTTTTGTCTCCTGTTTATTTGACACATAATCTCTCCGATTTTCTGTACAGATAATTTCATTATTAAGCCATTAAGCGAAATTCACAGAACTAATACACATGCTAACAAGGACACGATATATAGACACAGAATAGGGCACGTAAAACATTATTATAACAATAGATAAAGGAAATTATTTTTAAAAGCAACCTAATTCCTTCCATTTAAGATAATCTTTAAAGGAAAAATGTAATACAACCTATAATCTAAGATGTGCTTCAGAAATTATCTATACAAGGCAAGATTCCTTAAACATAATTATAAACCACTTTTCATGATTCTTATTCTTCCAGAGAGGTATATTCCCATTCCCCAGAGCTATTCCCATTAATTAAATATTGGTAACTAAAAGCCGCAGAAAGTACTCACCCTCTCATACTGGTAGAACGATCGACTTGGTCCAGCGCGCCCGTACAGATATGGATAGTAGGCACCGTACATAACTTCGGGGCAGGACACTGCCATCGTAATTGCGGTTGCAACGGCAGCTCAGGCACACAACCACTCACTCGCAGATGGATCACTCGCGGATGGATATCACGGGTTCGGTTCGAAATTCGCGCACGGGGATTAATCACAGTTTTTGCAGCGACTTTCCGAATGGGAATAGGTAAATTGGTATTGTGTATTGGAGTTGTCACTTCAATTCAGGTCGAATTGGATTTGTAATCGATATCGTTATCGGTATCTCCGCCGAGCGCGAGCGAGAGACAGGGATTCAGAGACAGAGAGAGAGGGAGAAAGGCAGAGGGAACAGAAAGAGAGAGAGGCAAAAAGCTGGGAGTAATTATAAAACCGGCTCTTAAAGCGTGTTTTTTTCGTCGTTTTTATTTCTCTTGCTGGCTGGCGAAATTCCTGGAATGAAAACTCCGCTCGGCTAATTATATTTACATATTGTAAAACACCATCGCGTTTGTATCAAGAGCTATAATTGCTTTTCGTCTTCTTTTTGTTTATGTTTCTTTGAATTTTTCGCGGTATTTACGTTTCTTTTTTTTTTTGCAAACTTCTTTCTATGCATTCGCCATTCCCGTTTCTTTTTTTTCTCTTTCTCTTGCTCTTTAACTTTCTTCACTTGCTTTTGCTTTGTTCGCTATTGTTGTTGGTGTGCAGGCAATTGCAATTATCATTTCCACATTGTTGATTGTTGTTTTGTTTTTCTATTTTTTATGCCATTGCCGCCATTCCCTTTGGCGTTGGAACGTCAATTTCGTTTCCCATCCGCGTTTCCGCCGAAGAATTACAAAGAAGAATTGCCTCCGCTAACTGCAACTGCAGAAGAAAATTAGGGGGAGAGAGAGAGAAGAGCAGGAGAATTGCATTAGCAATTTGTTAATTGTTGCAAAGGAAAACTATATATACTTTTTAAACAATAAGACCAATTTCCTGCGCTTTTTTGCATGCGTGACCGCCCCTAATCCTGGGATTGTTATTCGAATCAATAGTATCAAAGTATTTAAAATGGTTCGCATGTAAGCAAACAATGAACACGTCATATTTTATGACGTGGAAAAATTCACAACGTTAAGCTTTCATCTAAAAACATTAATAACAACAAATGCGTGTTCACAAGCGATGCTTAAATATGTATTTTGTGGGTTCGCCTCGTGTGGAGGTTTATCGAACCAATAAAACGAAAACGGGGAACGGAAATTAATAAATATGATAAATAAACAAAACAAAAGTTTCTTTAGCCGTTTTGAAAAAAAAAAAATTGTAAAACTGCTATTTTCCGACGGTAATTTAATTATTGACATTAAATAATGACATTGAATAATATATATTTTACAAATAAATTAGAAATTATAAATATACCTATATCGAAAAAATAGCTCTACTCATACTACGTAGACCTTCTTTATAAGATTGTTTTTGATAGTAGATTTTAAAAAGTGAAGCTAATTTCTAGAAAACAAAGATCAAGCTGACATTTTCCAAGTTTACTTTAATGCTATTTACTGCCAAAGTAAAGTTTTTAATACTATTTGGTATCAGGTTCATATTTTAGGTATAGGATTTCATAGGTTACGGAATTAACTATTATAATGTCCGTTACATAGTTTTTAAGGAAACCAAATTAATATTCAAGTTTCGTAATTTACTTTATCAATTAATTAATAAGTAAGTTATAAAGTCGTATACTTTAATGGAAAAAAATGTTAATTATGATGTAATCAAAAAATAAACGTAATAAGTAAAGATATAGATAAATATTAATAAAAACATACGAAATCAGTAACTTTATTACAAAAATGTTATGATAAATTTCGCTTTAACTCACTAAAGATATTTAAAACTTAAGAATTGACTGAAATAAAATCATTTTTATAATTGACAAATTAAGATAACCCGACGGGTCTTCAACTTTTCAAATAGTCAAATTAATCAAATAAATACGGTTCAAGGTTACTTTAAATAACACAATCAATCTTATGGTTAAATTAATAATATGATATGCGACATATTATTAACAAAAGTCCAATAGCAAGTACATTCTAATTAAACGTTCCAATTAGATTATAGGTCTCTCTAATACAGATTCATTTTCCAAACAGAATTTGGTTTTCCCCCTTCCATTATTTCCATCGCGTGAACTTACCACTTGAAACTGGAAAGCGTAATCCAATAAGATGGCAAACTTATTTATATTATTGTTATTTGTAGAGTAGATTTAGATTTGTTTAAAGTACACTTTTTGGAACAATCGCAGGTAAAGAGATTAAACAAATTCACAACTCTTTTTTCTATTTTTTGTATTCCATTTAAACTGACCTTTGGCTTTGTTTTAGTTTTGCGTTTGTTTTCGCCGCAGCCGCTGTTAATTTGATAAGTAATTGAAATTGAAACGCTCTGGGAATTCGCACGTGAATATTTGAGATTTCGGAGCAGCTCCTCGTATTTTGATTTTTATTTTTAGCCGAGAAGCAAACATTTGATCGGCGCACTCAATGAAAATATTTTCGCTAAATCCACAAAATGCCAAATTCCATAAATTCTTGGCGGCGCGCGGGAGCGAGAGACAGCGTTGGAGCGAGCGAGATGGAGGCGGCGAGGACGAGAGAGTGGGAGCGAGGGACAGAGAGCGGCGGAACTTGCAGCATCCGCGGAAATCTCTGCAGTTTTCTTGACTCGCAATATAACGGCGCACTGTGTTGGAAAACAAATGAACTGCACTTGCCGCGATCGCTCACCGTGGATTTCGGGGATTTTTTCGCTTTTCACTTCAGCGATTTCAGCTGGCGCGGAAGAACGGAGAATCGGAGAAGCGAGAGAGACACGAGAGCCCGGCTGCTGCTCAATCGGAAGAGAAAAAACCAACTGGCCAAAGGCAGCGGTAAATCCAACTGCAGCGGCAACGGCAGTGGCAGCGCGGCAGCAGCGACGCCGGAGCAGAGGCGAAAACAAAATGGCAATTTCAAGGCGACCACCTCTCGCTCGCACACCGCTCGGGCGCCGCCGGCCAGAGCGAGACGACTAGTGTGCGCGGCCGGGGCACCGCCCACTTGATTGTGTTATTGCTGTTGTTTCAGTTGTTGCGGCTGGCTGTCTCAGGACTCATTCGTGGTGTGAAAATAAAATGGAGTGCGTCTCAATTGTCTTCAAGTAGACGAAACTCCTACACGGTGAATTTGTGCGCCTGCCTCGGTGTGTGTGCGTGCTTGTGTGAGTTTGATTTTAAAGTTCGACAAACAGATTGAAAGGAATTCGCATTCGCCTTCGCCTTCGCCTTCGTAGTCCTTTTATTCTGCACCGAAAAGTATGCGCCAACTGTGTCAACAGTGTTTGCAGAGCCCCGCAGTTCGTTCACAACCCTGCACGTCTCCGCTCTCCTTGCAACAGTTCCTTCCTCGCCGCCCGAGCACCCTGCACCCTGACGTATACGTATTGATAATAATCTGATTGCAAATGAATACAATTTATTGTGCCTGCTCCTTTTCCCGGTTTTGTTTTTCTGCTGATACCCGGCTGACAAGGTGCAGGATGCGGAGCAGCTACTGCTTTGATTGCTGCATTCAAGATTACGAGTTCCCGGAAGGAATAACAACAAAAAACAGTGAAAAGTCACGCAAATAGAGGACCTATGGAAAGCAGTCCATGATTTACGGTGTAATTTTCAAGCCGCTTTCATTAAGTACATGTAAAATTAAAGACGGCAATTAATAAAATAAAGAAAAGCTACAGTAAACCGAAAATACAATGTAACCTATTAAAGTGTAAGTCTTTTTTCGAACCCGTTAACAGATTTTCTTATTCATTTTGAATATAAATCTTAAAAAAGATTTGTGATTTCTATAAATTTAGCAAGGCAACATTGAAAATCAAACTTTTAATTACTGCATAATTGTCGTTAATTATGTGAATATTACGATTTCTTGAACATTTGTTTTGTAACTTTTATATTCAAAAGCCTATACAAATGTCCTTTAAAGTTACAGTACTGTGAAATATCAGGTATTTAAATATTTTCCTTGAATAAAAAGATGCATGGATGTATTTAAAGTGTTGAATGAAGAAAATGTTGACAAATTAAGGCAGTTGCTACTTGGAACATCTTCCGGAATATTTAAGTATTGTTTATATTTCTTCTAGAAACATTTTTAGCAACGTTCATTGGTGTTGCTAACACAAATAAAAATATTACAGAGTTCACAGTACACTCTAAATTTATTATCTAATAACTCCCATGTCTATTTTCCGATTCAGATAAAATTTTCAAAGAACCACTGAACTCGATTTCAACACTGAAATTCATTTCCTCAGTTACGGGTATTTTCTTTATTTGTGGGGGCTGAGAAGAGCGTGGTAAAATTTTAAAGCAAACTTTACCAGCAGCTTTAACTTCACTGGGACAGACAGGCGGATATGGCTAATCGACTAGCGAAGGTCCTTAGCTACTAGAATACTCTAGTACCCTTTGATTACAGGGGCAATTAATAATGCGACTTATACAAATTTATTTATTTAGTGGACCAAAAAGGAGCCCAGCTCCTTTTTAGCTTAGCTTCCTTTCTTGTTTTTAATAAGATAGCAGCGCCTTTAAAACAATATAATTACTGAAAATAAATATGGAATAGTAGAGAGATCCTTGTTACTAATGCTGAATGATAATGCCCTGGATAAATTTGTAGGTAGGTAGACGTTGTAGTGGTGAGGCCCCATTCTGGAGCCTCCAATTAAATTAAATAATTATAAAGCTCATAAATCAAATTTTTATGGGTCCCACCCTTATAAGAAAATCCAATTTAATTTCAAATATATACTATCTTATCGTACTATATTCCCATTAGAGTTTACAAAAAGGCAAATAATATTCTAAAATTCGTTTTTCTTCTTTTTAAATTTCCAGGTAAATCAAAGACCATTGTTAAAGTACAAAACATACGCGCAATTATTTATTTTCTTGCTAATTTCGAAATAAATCTGACCCTATGCAGTCTTCTCTCGTACAGTTTTTAGGTTTTTTCGTTGTTTACAACAACCCGGCGCAGCATGTTAGTCTTGAGAAATAGGGGGAAATAGGGAAAACACATACGACTACGAAATAAAAAGAACTTGATGCTTGGAAAGTCACAGGGGAAAGTAAAACCAGTGTTTCATCGAATTTAATTCACATTAAAGTTGTTTGAGTTTGCGTTGAATTTAGTTTAAGGCGTTAACCGCTTGGGATCGCGGGGGAACATGGAGGTCTTGCGGATGTTGTCCAATCCCAGATACAGCATCACCACTCGCTCCATGCCGATGCCACCACCGGCATGAGGGGGACATCCGTAGCGGAATGACTCGATGTACGCCGCAATCTTGGAGGTATCTGGAAAAAGCAAATGGTAAATATTATTGCAAACAATTATAAGCGCAAGATATGGCTTCTTATCTGCTATTGAATGAGTTTTTTTTACAGATTAGATATTATTCACTTTAATAGAGCAACAATCATTGTGTTTTGTTTGTTGTACATTTGAAGATAGTGAGTGACTCTAGTTGACCTTAAAATCTTCCATTTGGGTATTCTCTATACGACTTAATTAAATCTTATTTAAATCCTAAGAACACTCACCGATGCCGTGGTGCTTGGCCCGCTCCATTAAGTACTCAGGATCGTGGATGCGCTGCGCCCCGGACAGGATCTCCTCGCCGCGCATGAACATGTCGTAGGAGTTGGAGTACACGGGATTGTTCGGGTCGGGCATTGTATAGAAGGGCCGTATCGCCAGCGGGAACTTGTCGAGGATATAGAAATCGGTGTCGTACTTGGCCTTGACCAAGCGGCCCAGCAGTTTTTCATTGGGCGTCGACAAATCCTCCTCATCGCCCGTCTCTACGCCCGCTTCGCGAAGCATGGCCACGCCCTCGGCGAACTGCAGGATTAGCGGCGGCTCCAAAAACTTGAAGGCATCCACTTTATACTGCTGGCCCACCGACTCGATCTCGCGGGCGTACTTGTCGCGCAGTCCCTTGAAAATGGCCGTAAACGTGTTGCCGATCGTGTGCAGCACCTCGTGGTAGTGGTACTTGAAGGCCATCTCCAGATCGAGGCCAACGAACTCGGTCAAGTGGCGATGGGTGTTGGAGTCCTCCGCCCGGAAGACAGCGCCCACGGTGTACACCTTGTCAAAGTCGGCGGCGATGGCCATCTGCTTGTATAGCTGCGGCGACTGAGCCAGATAGGCCGAGTCCTTGAAGTAGCTCACGGTGAACACATTGGCGCCACCCTCGCTGGCCGCCGATATGATCTTGGGCGTGTGGATCTCTGTGAAGCCCTGGTCGGTGAGAATGTCACGGAACAGGCGGCACACGCCCGCCTCTAGCCGGAAAATGGCCTGATTCGCCGGCGTCCTTAGGTCCAGCACTCGGTTATCCAAGCGCGTGTCCTGGTTTACGCGAATATTCAGGCCGTCGGCATCATCAGCGTTCTCGGGACGCGAGGCGTCCTCGATTTGCAGCGGCAACTGGGGCTTGGCCTGCGAAATCACGAATATCTGTTCCACGCACAACTCCAGTGACTGCTCCGTGCAGGATTCGATCTTGCTGGACACCGCCACTGGCTTGGCCTGGATATCGATGATGCTCTCCTTGGGAATACTGCAAGAAATATTAACAAAGGTGTCAAGAGTAGCTTTTAATTTCAAAACAAAGAGGGTATTGAAAGTATTTCACATTTTTGAGGTGCTATTACAGCATCTCAACGCTTGCCGTTTTTTGCTGACGAAATCGCACTTACTTGCCCGCAAACTTGACCATCTGCTTGGATATGATGTCGCCCACCGCCAGGATGCACTGCACCGTGCTGCTCTGTTGGCGCAGGATCAGGAAACACTGTTTGCCCTTGGCACGGGATGTATGCACCCTGCCACGCACCCAAACAAGTCCCACCTTGCCCACCTGCCCGCTCAGCTCGTGGACGGGCACAAAGTTGCGTTCACTACGCTTGTCCTTGGACTGGATCATCTCCGAGAGACCGTAGCGTCCAGCAGCGTGATCCTCGGCAGAATCGCCGCCTGCATTGTTGGCAGCCGCTGAGGCGTTCTCAGCCTTCTGCTCGGCTTTCTTTGTGGATTAGAAGAGATAAGGTTAAGGTTATCGGCGGTTTAAAACCATGCCACGTCCCCAGATCGGAACGGCACTTACCTTGGCGGCCTTGGCCTGCTTCTTGGCTCCCTTCTTGGAGACCTGCTCCCCGTTGGCCACGTTCTCCTTGTCTTCTACCATCTTGGAATGCACGACAACGGCTGTAAACACACAGAGAGGGGGAGGGGGGCATATATTTTAGTGGTGTGCCACAAAACCTAGACCGTAAAACCGCACGAGTCGGCGATGATAAGCAACAGGATGGAAACTTGCACACGTTGCGTCACGCTGCTATTAATACCCCTCGGCGGATGAAGTGGCCCGCTTGCGAATAAGTGCCACTAGCTTCCGGACTGCAGTTCAGTCACCCGATCTCCGCCCACGGCTACCCATATGTCCGGGGAATACGTCCCGGGGATTCGGCCGGGGGCGGTGTGTAGGTGTTTCTTTGTCTATGCGGCTCGCCTTGCACATAACCTAAACACGCAGCACTTGTGGCGCTGCATAGGTGGCACATTTCACTCGCTCTTATCCTGATTTATTTATAATGTCAATGGTGCACTCGAGTGCACGCTTCTTACCACTTGGATTCTGCCCTTTTTATTCACAAACGAAAATAAATCACACCGTGAAATCCACGGAATCCGCGTTGGTGCAGTGTGCCCGTCAGGTTTAACTTTTACAAAGCTAAACTTTAAGAGAAAAGCAACGGAAAATGTTCTCCTCGGCAGCTGGTCACACCTAAGCCGATATGTGAATATTATTTGTTAATTTAACAACAACCAACAACAATAGCTGAAGAAATTGTATCCAAAATGAATTGAGACGGTATTTTAGTTAAGTTTTTAAATAATTTTAAAGTTGTTTATGTGAGCATGATAACTCGTGACACGACATCGATAATCGATTACAACTGCTTCTCCGTCTCATCGCTAGTTCGATTTTTCGGAAACAAATTAACAAGAAAAACAAAAGCAATTTGTTTGTTTTTGATCGAATAAGTGCGTAATCCAGAGGTAATTATACCCATTAAAAGGTTAATTTGGCTATTGGGGGTTCTCATGTCCTGGCAATTACTTATGGCATGGTGTGCTTCCCCGGTATTTTCGAGAAACTGGCAAGCGCCGGAGTGAGTCACCATTTTCGTCGAGTACTTACTGTGCAGCAGCACTTGTTTGTGTATGTATTATTTACGCGTGTGACTATCCCCCTGCAGCTGAACCAATTTAACAGTTGCGACTAGGTTAAAGCGTATAAGTTAGCGGGGTCGCCGTTGGATGTGTTGGTAGTAAATGTCGCCAGCCATTTAAAGAGTACTTCCACACCCACGGACAAAATCTTAGAAGGCACACGTCATTTTTGCCACAACAAACGAAGCTTTTTGCACGATAAAGGAAGCAGACTTTTTGGATAACGGAATATTAAATACCCTTACAGTTTTTGGGTTATATATAATATAAGATATTATCTATTATCTATTTACAACAGCTTATTAAGATATAATTTTTAATGGTTGACTTCGGTTCTACGTAAAATAAATAAATGCTTCATTATTTATTTTATTACTAAGAATTCAAATACAAGCACCTCTTGATTATACGTCAAGTGATAAGGCGTAAAAATATATTCTTCTTTTGTGATTATTCTTGTAAGCTGAAAATCATTTGAACTCCAGGCTCAGTATAAAGTAAATATACTATCTTTTCCATAAGAAATGTCTCTTTGAATGACTCTCTGATACCCCCTGAGAAGGGTATATAATGTGCCAAATTGATTGATAATTAAAGGGGCATGCAACAACCAAAAAGAGTGAAACTCAACCTAGAGTCATGCATATCTCGTTACCCACTAATTAAATTAGCCCGGAAAAGAAAACAATACTAATTTTCTATTATTTCTGCTTGCAGGTAAAAATATACATTAAACTCGGTGCAAGACAGGCCCCAACCAATACCAAAGCCAGAGCAAAATGCAAGGTGAGTGCGAAGGGGCTAAGCCGAACTAATGGAACGTTTCTTTTGGGTCTCTACTCCACAGCGGTGTGAAACGGCAGTAGAAATCCCCATAAAGGCAGCAAGCGAAATCTGCGATAATGTCCTGGCAAAGTGTTCCCCAGTATCCCCAATACCAAGGTTTATTCACTTGATTTTCTAAGCGAGTTGTTCTGCTTTCCGGTTGGTTTACAATAATCGCATGCTTTTGTTTGTCCCCCGGGCTGTGCGGACTCGTTGAATGCTCCCCCGAGTCTAAGGGGCCTAAAGGGCGCCCCTTAACTATGATTCATTATTTCATTATTGTTACTTTTCCCCACACACACACACTCTTAGCGAGCTCGTAACATGTTCCGTCTTATCATGGTTGAATGTACATATTTGCGGTAGAATACTCGTGGATGCTCGACTCGTGAGCGAAGAGCGTCTCATTTAGATTTTAAAAACTTCTCCGTAGCTAGAATGCTCTAGCAGACAGTCTTGAGTATCTGTCTCAGTATCAGTTTTGAACTACAGCCCCCCATGTCTCATTCCGCAGATCCCAACCAGCAGTACAACTACGGTGGCGGTGGCTATCCACCCCAAGGTGGTGGCTATGGAGGCGGCGGCTATCCGCCGCAGGGACCACCCCAGGGCGGCTATCCACCGTACGCCCAGGGAGGCGCCCAGCCCTATCCACAAGGGCCATATGGCCAGCCTTACGGACAGGGACCACCACCCGGCGGCTATGCTCCTCAGCCGGGCTTCATCCAGCCGCCACCGTCGGCTGGGGGCTACGGGGCCTACGACGATCCGGAGAGCCAGCCCAAGAACTTCTCCTTTGACGACCAGAGCATCCGCCGTGGATTCATTCGCAAGGTGTACCTGATTCTGATGGTGAGTGCACTCAAAGATTGCATATAAATATTCTGTTGTGGTTTCTTAAGCTGTTTTCCCTGTAACCATTTCGCTTTCCTTTTGTCTTGCAGGGACAACTCCTGGTCACCTTTGGAGCCGTTGCCCTGTTTGTGTTCCACCAGGGCACCAAGGACTTTGCCAAGCGCAACATGTGGCTCTTCTGGGTGGCTCTGGGCGTGATGCTTGTGACCATGGTCTGCATGGCCTGCTGCGAGAGTGTGCGCCGCCAGACGCCGACCAACTTTATATTCCTTGGCTTATTCACGGCAGCTCAGTCATTCTTAATGGGCGTCTCGGCCACTAGATATGCTCCAAGCGAGGTAAGTTGGCAAAAACTTGATTCGTTTCCAGTTTATTTTATGTATTCCCCCAACAGGTTCTCTTGGCGGTGGGCATTACGGCAGCTGTTTGCTTGGCCTTAACACTGTTTGCCTGGCAGACCAAATACGATTTCACCATGATGGGCGGCGTCCTTATCGCCTGCATGGTGGTGTTCCTCATCTTCGGCATCGTGGCCATGTTCATGAAGGGCAAGATCATAACGCTGGTGTACGCCTCCATCGGGGCGTTGCTCTTCTCCGTTTACCTTATCTACGACACCCAGCTGATGATGGGCGGCGAGCACAAGTACTCGATCAGCCCCGAGGAGTACATCTTTGCGGCGCTTAACCTTTACCTGGACATCATCAACATCTTCATGTACATTCTTACTATAATTGGAGCATCGCGCGACTAAGATCGCACGATTCCCATTAACCTGTTTACCAGTTTTTAAGCCGGGTCAAGCTTTAGCCGGAATATGAAAATTGTTGTCGCGCGTAATCTCATTTGCCCCCCCGAAGTGAAGGCAATCTCTTCGAACTAACGAATTACTCACATTACTTACGATCTATATCTCTATTTCGCGTTATGTTTGTCTACTTCCGGTGTTTCCTTCTAGTTCTAAATGTCAGTTAAGGTGAAACGAACTTACTTGCTTTTCGTTATGTAATTTTTACTACCGCTTAAGTTGAGTCTGGATGATGTTTTTCAAAATTCCCGAAAATATGAATATTAAATGTATACCAAATGATATGCCATTCAAAAACACAACAAAACAACAACCAACAATAAATAGTCACGTATAAACGTATATATATTTATCTGAGAATATATCAAAAGCAACCTGGCTTGCCGTTGTTATGTATAAAACGAAGATAAACTGTCTGTAATCGGCGCGGAATCCCGAATCAAGGACCGAACATTGTAAGCCAAGCAGCGACACTGAGTTTAAAGTCACACAATAAAGCGCATCTATTTATTGAAAGCCGCAGCTTGCCACAGAGCCCAGGCATTGTGGGGCTTCTCTCTCCGACAGCCAGCCGGGTTGATTCCAACCAGATGCAACTTTAGTCTGCAACGGGAGAGCACTGCCGGTGGTTGGATTACTTCTTCTACACCTTTATCGAGAATACCTTTTCCGCTTTATCACTGGAAGTCACCGAATCACCACCAAGTTTACTTCGTTATCTTCGGCAGTCGCACCAAGTCACCGCCAGAGTTACGGCGTGTTTTAGTTTTCGGGTTGACCGACCCATTCAGTAGCTCGTGTGAATTCCAGCAAGGCGTAGCCATAAAATGTATCACTACCAGCAAGGCAAGTACGACGGGTTAAGCCCAATCGAAGGAGTTTTTTTTTTGGCAGGCAAAGTGCTTTTAGATTAGATATAACCCCATGCCCATGAGCTGTGGCATAAACCCGACTGCAGTGTGGAGAGCACTCTCTAAACCAGTTGGTAAAATCGCCATGTATTGGACCCAATTGTGCATCTGATAAGACAGGCCAGGGAAGGTTCTCTCTATGCCTCCGTGATTCACTTTACCATTTTATGGGAGAGTGCTGCTTGTGGTGTGGTAATGTCAGTTACTCACCCACATATATGCCTCTTATCTGGGAGCGAGAGTGTGGTGAGTGGGTCTGTGATAACCGTGCGGCGGCGGCTAATCTGAGAAATCGTCGTCGGCCATATGTGAACACCTGAAAAGGGTTCGCCGTCCATTAAGCTGAACCACTCACACGTAACCGGCTGCAGAGAGTGAAAGAGAGCTCTTCTGTATTTTAGTTAGTCACAGCGATTAAGACCATGAGCAGCGCCAACCATTTCCAGTACGGTTAGTCATGTCATTAACTTCTCTATTTCCTTGATCTGTCCTCCAACCACACAGGCGATGAAACGGGGGCCTACACAGACCCAGAGGCGGACAAGAGCTTCG
Organism: Drosophila burlai; assembly: GCA_008042655.1. NCBI lineage: Eukaryota > Metazoa > Arthropoda > Insecta > Diptera > Drosophilidae > Drosophila > Drosophila burlai. Next base: position 64,765 of record VNJT01002121.1, read on the forward strand.
CCTTTGATGACCAGAGCATCCGGAAGGGATTTATTCGGAAGGTCTACCTGATATTGATGGTGAGTGGAAAGATACCGCCTAGAATTGGTCATCGAAATGGGGGTTTATGTTAAGCAATGGTTTCCCTATTTCAGTGCTTAAAATATAAATTAATTCTTTCTGTTTTTTAATCATTTAATTGTTTTCTATTTTTAGTGCCAATTGCTAATCACTTTCGGATTCGTTTGTGTGTTTACCTTCTCGAAAGCTTCGCAGGAATGGGTCCAAAAGAATCCTGCCCTTCTATGGATTGCTCTGGTAAGTTTTGAATTATGAACAACTTCCGTTGTCCTACGCCTGAATGTCCAAGTAAATTTTAAAATCACATAAATTGGCCTTAGGCTACCAATAATTTATACCTCAGGCCTTATCAAAAGTTTCCATTATTTAGTTGAGAAATCACGGCAATTTATTAGCTATCCAGAAAGCCTGTAAATTGCAGGGGTTTTCCTTGTAGTAATTAAACAACCTCAAATGCAAAAACACATTGAAAAAATGGTTCCTATTTTCCAGAACATTTTCCCTATTCCATTTTACCTATTAAAATGCTCCCATCTTTTCCAGGCCGTTCTCATTGTGACCATGATTTGCATGGCCTGCTGCGAGAGCGTGCGCCGGAAGACGCCACTGAACTTCATCTTCCTGTTCCTGTTCACCCTCGCCGAGTCCTTCCTGCTGGGCATGATCGCCGGCCAATACGAGGCGGATGAGGTGCTCATCGCGGTGGGCATTACTGCAGCGGTGGCTCTCGGTCTCACCCTGTTCGCCCTGCAGACCAAATGGGACTTTACCATGTGCGGCGGAGTGCTGGTGGCCTGCCTCGTGGTCTTTATCATCTTTGGAATAATCGCCATCTTCATTCCGGGCAAGGTCTTCGCTCTGCTCTACGCCTCTTTGGGGGCGCTGCTCTTCTCCGTTTACCTGGTGTACGACACCCAGCTGATGCTGGGCGGTAACCACAAGTACTCCATCAGCCCGGAGGAGTACATCTTTGCCGCGCTGAACCTCTACTTGGACATCGTCAACATCTTCATGTACATACTGACCATCATCGGACTGTCCCGCAGTTAGACGTTAGACGTTGTCGCGCCGATCTTCCATAGTTTTCATTGCAGCTTTAGAGATATGTAACTTAATTTTATACCAGTGACCAGTGCCACTAAGAAATACAAACCGACTAAATAACCCTCAGCTCGAGAGCTCATATTGATTTGGGATTGCAATCTGGGATTAGGATAGGATTTGGGGCTCAACTAGTAGTGCCGCCTGTTCCTGGACTGCAGCTGGAAATGAAGAAGGAGAGTGCTGCATGAGGTGTTGTGGTATCAGTTCTCACCCAGACATGTACTTCAATATCTCTTATCTGGAACAAATGTGTGCTGAGTGGGTCTGTAATAAAAGTGAGGCGGGTAATAATTGATTTTGGTATAGGAAGGGGCTCCTAACTTGTTAGTTAGTCACAGCAGTTAAGCCAATGAGCAGCGGAAACCATGTCCAGTGCAGTTAGTCTTATTTCAATTTCCCCTTATCTGTCCTCCAAACACTCAGGCGATGATCCTGCCGCCTACACAGACGCGGAGGCGGACAAGAGCTTCACCTTCGATGAACAAAGCATCCGGAAGGGATTCGTTCGAAAGGTCTTCCTGATATTAATGGTGAGTGGAAAGATAGCGGTCATTAATGGGTGTTTTTGTTAAGGACTTTAAGCGTCTTTCTCCACTCTTAATTGTTATGTTTTTACCTTTATTACGGATACGATTCACAAAAAACTATGCAACATATCAAAGTGAACCAAAAGTATTATGATCAGCATAAAGGTAACTTCTATTTCAACCTACATACATTTTGGTAATGAAAACAAGTTGCATTATTTGTCTGCTGCTGATATTTCAAATATTTCAAGATCCTTGATATTTGTAAATTTTAATGTATTTTAATGCGTTTCTTTTAATCTTGAATATATTAATCTTTCAAGATTTTAAATTTATATTTGTAGTGCCAATTGCTGATCACTTTCGGATTGGTTTGTGTGTTCACCTCGATCGTTTCACAGGAATGGGTGCAACAGAATCCTGCACTTTTATGGATAGCTCTGGTAAGTTTTGAATTTATAACATCTCCATTTTTATTTTTAAAACATATAAATTAGCTCTTAGGTTTATTAATTTGTACTTCGCGCGTTATAAGAAGCTTCATTGGAAATTTATTGGCTATTAACAAACCTGTAAATTTCGGTGTAAGGACACATCGAACACATGTACCTTTCCTAAGTTCCAGAACATTTTTCCGATTTTTCCTATTTATATTTCAGGCCGTTTTCATTGTGACCATGATTTACATGGCCCGTTGCGAAAGCGTTCGCCGGAAGACGCCACAGAACTTCATCTTCCTGTTCCTGTTCACTCTCGCCGAGTCCCTTCTTCTGGGCATGATCGCTGTCCAGGATAACACGGATTCAGTACTCATGGCTGTGGGCATTACTGCAGCGGTGGCTCTCGGCATCACCCTATTCGCCCTGCAGACCAAACGGGACTTTACCATGTGCAGCGGAGTTCAGGTGGCCTGCATCGTGGTCTTTGTCATCTTCGGAATAACCTTCTGTTTCTTTCCGGGCAGAGTGATCGCTCTGATCTACGCCTCTTTGGGAGTGATACTCTTCTCCGTTTACCTCGTGTACGACACCCAGCTGATGATGAGCGGAGAGCACAAGTACTCCATCAGCCCGGAGGAGTACATCTTTGCCGCGCTGAACCTCTACTTGGACATCTTCATGTACTGTCCCGCAGTTTTCATTGCAGGTTTAGAGATGTGTAACTCAATTTTATACCAGTGACCAGTGACCAGTGTCCAGTGTCTAGTGACACCTTGACCACTAAGAAATACAGACCGACTAGTTAGTTAACCCTCCGCGCTCGAGCGCTCGTTTTGATTTGGGTCTGCGATCTGGGATTGGGACGGGATCTGGGGCGCTGCTAAACTAGTTCGAACCTTGTCCACGCCGCGGTGTCCAATTAATTAATGTGCACGAGAGCCGTAATGTAATTATGTCCAATCAGCCCCTGCCGTGCCGCCAGTTCCTGGACTGCAGCTGGAAGTGGACAAGGTGATCGTCAGTTGTGCGAATCTGTAAGTGGCGGACGGACATGGATTTTGACGAGGTGCTGCGGGAAGTGGGCTCCTTTGGCCTCTATCAGAAGTTCATAATCTGTACGGTTCTACTGCCAGCGGCCCTGCCCTGCGCCTTTCACGCCTATAGGTGGGTCACCTCCTATTGCATTTTCGGGTTGTTCTTCATGGCTTTCCGAATAACCTTGGTGAAATAATATCTCTCGTAAAAGTGTTTTATGAAATATGTAATCTGTTTTAAGTAATAATCATGATACTGTGATTTTTCAGCCAGTTGTTTATAGCTGCCACTCCGCAGCACTGGTGTCGCGTTCCCGAGCTGGAGCCCTGGAACCAGGACTATGCTCAGCTGGTGAAGAACCTCAGCATTCCGCGTAACCGTCACGGCGGCTTTGCCGAGTGCTCGATGTATGCGAGGAACTACAGCGATATAGTGCGCTATCTGGAGTATCGTCCGCCCCCGGACTTGATGCGACAACAGGCCGAGGATCTGCTGAGGCTTCAGCCGGAAACGGCGCCCGTGGTGCCCTGTCAGCATGGCTGGCACTACGACCGGTCCACCTACTCCAGTACTGTGGTCCAAGAGGTGGGTGGTTACCTGGCCTTAAATCCCAGAAGAATGTTATTAAATTGTATTTATACTTGCAGTGGAACCTGGTGTGCGACCGCAGTTTTCTGGTCACCCTGGCTCTGGTAGTGTTCGGGGTGGGTGGCCTCTTGGGCAACTATGTCTTCGGATATTTGGTGGATCTGTGGGGCAGGCGTCCCTCCTTCTACGCCTATCTGCTGCTGGAGATCACTGCCTGTGCGGCGAGTGCCTTCGCCTGGAACTATTACACCTGGCTGGGCCTGCGGTTTGTGGTGGGCCTGACGGTACCCGCGATCCTGGCCAGTCCCTATGTCCTGGCCATCGAGCTGGTGGGTCCGGAGAGGCGGGTGTTCTGCACCATCGTCTCGAATATAGCCTATTCCCTTGGCCTGGTGGTGTTGGCCGGTGTTATCTACGTCGTCCGGGACTGGAGAGAGCTCAGTTTGGCGGTGTCCATGCCCCTATTGATGCTTTTCTCCTGCTTTTTTCTGCTGCCTGAATCGCCGCGATGGCTAATGGCGGTGGGCAAGACTAGGAGGGCCATGAAAATCCTCAAGGTGATGGCTAGAGTGAATGGCGTTCGGGTGAACCGTGACTTTGTGGAGCGACTGCAGCGAAAGTTGGCCAGCACCAGAGCAGCCGAGACGGAGTCAGCCTCCAGCGTCCACTACGGCATTCTGGACTTGTTCCGCGGACCCAATATGCGCCGGAAGACCCTCATCATCACTCTTATTTGGTTTGCCAACACCAGTGTCTATGTGGGATTGAGCTACTACGCTCCCGCTCTTGGTGGCGATGAGATCTGGAACTTTTTCCTCGCCGGAGCGGTGGAGCTGCCAACGTATCTGCTTCTGTGGCCAGGACTGAGCTACTTTGGTCGCCGCTGGATCCTCTTCATCTCCATGCTCGTGGGCGGAGTTGCCTGCGTGGCCACCTTCCTCTATCCAAGCATCACCCTGCTTCTCTACTGTGTGGGCAAGATGGGCATCAGCTCGTCCTTTGTGGTCCTGCCCCTGCTGGCATCGGAACTCTATCCCACAGTGGTGCGGGGCCTGGGCATGAGCTTCAGTTCCGTTGTCGCCATGGTGGGACCTATTGTGATTCCAATGATTAACCACATGGTAAGGTGTTGCGGGGATCAGCCAGATTTCTTAAGAATATAATGGAAGAGCTACTTATTCGCAGGGCCAACAAATGCTCGAGCTGCCTCTGATAGTGATGGGCGCTTTGCTGATCCTGGGAGGATTCGCCAGCCTTCTGCTACCGGAAACCCGCAACCGGAATCTGCCGCAGACTTTGGACGAGGGGGAGGCGGTGCCGCTAAGCTTCCTGCTCTGCTGCTGCGTGGAAAGCAAGCGAAAACAAATGACACCACAGACCCGGGTGAATCCCCAGAGAAAAACCATTCCAGAGAAGGGAACACCGTTGTTACACCGAGTGGACACTCCAATCTCTAATCGTACCGCCTGTAAGGTGGTTTGTAGTATATGTAAAAAGGAAATTCGTACGCTCTAGTTTCATAGTTCAAATAATAATTCGTTTACAGATAATGGCACAACATTTTAATGTATTTGAATTTTGTGGCTTTTGCGGCAGGAAGTGGTGCGAAAGAATATATATATGCAAATGTAAACAAACAGAAAGTAGATAGACTTAGAATAATGATTTAGAAGTAGGCCTAAAAAGTTTATATTTTTGTATTGCAACTGAAATTTTCAAATTATAGTGCAAGCAATCGTTTTCCAACACTGAAAAGCTATCGAAATTTATAGGAAATACTATTTCATTAAAAATCTGCAGATTTCTAAATCGTCTAACATGTTTATACAAAATACAACCAAACTCCCAACTGAGTGTGCTTTGGACTAAGTAATTATTCATTAAACCCAATATCTACTGTATTTAATAGAAACATTTCTAGCAAGTTGGCAGTCCTGCCGGCAAATTTAAACGACGGCAAAAAGGGGAAATAAAAGTAAATAAATAACCAATACAAACATGAATTAAACTGGCATGTTTTTCAAGCTCCAATCTTTCATGTGCACACCATGAGACCTCGTTACTGAACCAGTGCTCGTGTGTGTAGATTTGCATCAACCTTAATTCATTTTTATGGTTCGCTGGACGCTGATAAGAACCTAGGTTCGCTAACCGCAATCAGCAAACATGGAAACTTCAAGAAACATTCTGGTTATACTTATGTATATATACTCCTTGCATTAGTCTCGCCCTAATCAGCGACCGAGAAATTGTCAATTTTAAGGTGAATTTAAAGATGACTCATTTGGAGAATTTTAAACCAAAACATACCCACACTAGCGAACGCACCTCTACCAATGCAAGCACACATACACATGAAGTGCCGGTTTTAGCTTTTTAACCTTTGCTTTTTGGCCAGATTATTGTTATTATGTTGTTACATTCTAGTTGTGAACGCACATTAACGACTGCTCCTTGAGCCCCGGAAAACACCTGAGGCGGCTTCGATTCACGCTGCCCGCACCACTGCGGTGTTCTTTACTCTTAAGCAGACAGCTGCCGAACTTCAATGTCAACAAGTTTTGACTGCCGCGTGCTTTTCATAGCCGCTTCCCTCCCTCTTCCACCTACTGAGCGTTGCCAGGCACACACACACGCACACACACATGTCTGTTATGCAAGAAAAAAAAAACTAAATTCAGTAAATGCCCAAAATAAATGAGATAAATATGGAATTGATATATGTTTTTACAGTTCTTTTAATGTATGCATGGTTTGATGGCCTAAAAAATAGTTTACAAATTATAATAAACGTTTTCAACAATTTTGGTATAATAAAATTGAAATAATTGGCGACTGCACATTGTTTACGTTTCGAACTGTGGAGGCGGAGAGGGGTAGAGTGCGTGTGTGGGGGTTACAATTCGATTGGAAGTGGAACGGGAATTATATATAGCTAAAAATACATCCCTCCTTCCCTACTTTCCCGTCGGCCTGGCAATGACTTCTTGTGGAGTGTCTGCGTTCCGTCCCCTGATCACTATTTCTCCTCTGTTCTTCGTCTTCTTCCGTAAAACTGTTTATATATATTGTTATGTATGGATGAGCGCAGTGTGTGTGTGTGTGTTTTGGGAGAAATTATTAGTGCTTTTGGATTCCAATATTGGATTAAGGAAACGTGCTTTAATCGCTTTGGAAAATACATTTTGATCGCTTCCAAACTATGACTATTAGATTAGCATTGAAGGTTCCCTTAGTACGTTACATATTATGGTAAGGTATTATGTTTAGGTGTTGCTTCTATTCAGCGCTCGCTCGGATGCCTTTATTTTGTTTGTTTTTGTTTTTTTTTATAGTGTATAGTGTGTAGCATGACCCCCAAAAAAGAGGCGGAGGACGGCGAAGGTAGGGCCTATTCCATCGACATACCGCGCGCGTGGCCAGGGCGGCTTTGTCCGGTGCGTAGGGCGAGTTGTAGTGTGTCCGGCTGGGCGGTATGCCCTGGATGTGCCCCCTCGGTTCCTCCGCCTTGTGTGTTTGTATGTGTTCGGTGTTAATGTGTGTATGTGGTGTGATTCCTTCCTCTTAGGCGGATGCCGCCACCTCGCCGTCAGCAGGGGCAGCAGCCTTCGTGCCGGCAATGGCAACCTCCTCGAAGTTCTCCACCAGATCGGGCACATCATCGTCACCGGCATCGGCACCAGCAGAACCGGCTGCGCCGCCGGCGGCGCTCTTATTGGCGATCTCCGTGGCCAGCTTCTTCAGCTGGTTGATGTCCTGGGGCCCCAGTTGCGTGAGGATTCCGGGCACCATCTCCGTGATCGTCTTGTTTTCGCCGTGACCGGTGATGGCGAAAGTGTTCGTCGGCAGCGAAGCCTGCGCCTTCGGGTTGTTGAAGTGGATGACGGTGCCATCGTTCTTGATGATGTTGACCTCCTCGATGCCGGGAATTGTGTTCACCGACAGCTTCTTCAGGGACGACTGCAACTTCTTGTCGTCGGTGGCGGGCGTGGAGTGGACGATCTTCTTCTTGCGACGGGGGGTGCCCTTGCCGCCAATGCGCACCTGCGCTTGCAACTTCTTCAACTTCTCCGGATTCATCTGTGGGACGCCGGCGGCGATAGAATGCACTTGTTAATCAACGAAAAAACCCAGTTTTTCCGCTACTCACTTTGATTCAATTAAAATTTAGCACAGAGCCTAGCCCGAAAACACGTGCGACCAGTAGTAGTGAAATGTCAAAAAGAAATCGCCATGATAAAAATGGCAATGCAGTATGTATATGCGAGTAGTACTGGTAAGTGGTACTGTTCGCGAGTGTTGCCTATCGATAGGTCACGAGGGGTGCTGAAAAGCTGTTAAAACGAAGTGTTTTGGCACAATAATGTGAATACATTTTGTTAAAAATAGTTAATTAGTTTTTTATCTGCAATTTAAGCGCCTTCTGAGTATTAATTTTGTTTTCACCACCTTTCACAGTTTACTCCACGCCTTACTGAACACTGAATGTCAGTGTTGTTAAGCCTGCATTTGACAGCCGTAATTTTCATTAATTTAATTCTGCACAGGATTTTTAAAGATAAACTTAACTCTCATTAGCTTATTATTTAAATTGGCCGATAGTTTTTAAGGTAACACTAATAACAAAAACAGCTTTTAAATGGTTTTAGCTTAGCGGAAGCGTTGACAAATATTAAAAATGTTTAGAAACCACTGAAACCCATATGAATTTACCACTGCATCGAGCAGGACCTTAAAAGTTCAGAGCTATAGAGGATGAGCCTCCATCCTAGGACTTCATTCCCCTTAACTGTTTTTCTCGCAGACTAAAACATGATTTCACTATTTGTGGCATAAAATATACATACAAATCTAGCCCAAAATCCTAAAATTATTTGACAAATTTGTTACCCCAGAGGCTAATATATACAAATTCCCGTTTATATGGTGTCAGTAAATGTATTGGTTTGTTTACATTTCTTTGATAGTGGTGGCAAAATTATTCGGGTTGCGAGACCGCTAAATATCGATAGATGCGATAGCTATCAATATATTGTAATGTATCGCATACAACTTTTTAAACTTTTCAAAATTCCCTCATGAGATTCTGGAGCTATGTGCTATGGTCGAAATCATTTCCGGGACATATATTAAACGGAAATAATTTACAAATTACGCGACATTTGTTCGCATTAAAATTAAAAAAAAAAAAAAACATGTGCCAAGACTTTATTTTAATTTAAAAAAATGTGAAACTTAAAACTTAAAGTTCTTGGTTAGCAGTATAATTTGTGCTAGGGTCGATTTCGAACAATTGTTCGTTTTCAAGATAATTACACGTAAAAAAAACATCACAAAATATAATAATAATAGTTTGTACCGCAGAAATTCTTGTTGTTTGATCTTTTTAACGAATATAATTTTGTAAATTATAATTCAAATGCTGTATTAAATGCATATTAACATATCAAGCTTTTCTTAGATGGCTGTTAAATTGCGGCATTTTCTTAAACACAATTTGATTCCTTTTCCATTTGTATTTTAAATAAAATAAATATTAATCAAAGTTACTTACATGTTTTCGTTGATACGCATACCAAAAATAAGGGAACACAGCATTTATTGCTTTAAATTTTTAAAATTTTATTTTATTGTTTATAATAAATATATATTTATATGTAAAGTAATATTAGCTTTAGACTTTTCAATATACATAATGTAGGCTACATCGAGTTTGCTTAATGTTTACATTTTTGCTTCGTTATTTCTTAGACCTTAGGCATAATGTTGTATATCATAAATATGTATATCTTACAGAAGTGCAACTTATTTCGCTCGTTTGTTGTGTCTTAAAGTACATGTATCTATATATATATTGTTTGAATCATTGTCTTCCATCGGTTCAAGTTATGTGCTAGGCTTAATCTAGCTTTGCCTTAGCCTAGTGTGTTGTTGGGTCGTCGTATTGGGTTCTTGCCTTGGCAAGAATCTCGTTTAAAAAAATACTTGATCCTAAAGTAAAGAGCCTACAACTTAGAGTAATGTTAGGTCAGTGCGCTATGCTTGAAATTCCTATTTGTAAGTGAATGGCATAACAAAATTGCGGATACAAAATATATAATATTTATGTAAAGAATATACAACACGTAAAAAATATAATGACCAGGGGACGAGGGCTGCACGAATATGGGGATTGGTTAACAAAAATAAATAAATAGAATGAGAGAACTTATTGGATAAATACTACAAGAACATAGTCGTCGCCTGTCTGTTTCTCTTTAAGCAAGGAACAAATGAAATTATATATAGATAGGTATTTGTGGAGAACTCACTCTCTTGAAGTAGTCCTCACAACACTAAATTAGGCTAGAACATATTTACTGCACAGAGAAGGCAGGCTAAATAGTTACAACTGGTTTCGGGTGTGTGTCTCATTATCATCGTCTTTGCACTTTCGCGTTTAAAAGTTACCTTAGGCGTACGAATCTAATTAATTTTAAGATGCTCTTTCTTAAGTTTGCCTTGAAATGTACATACTACATATTTGATTCCTTCGTGTGTCTGTGGCTCCTCTGTGTGTTGAACAACATTTGATTTGAATTCATTTAGGCATTTGGTTTGGTTATAAAAAAATACATTTCTTATGCACATCCAACATTGTAGTAATTAATATCAGTGAGTTGTAGCTTTGCTTATGTTTGAGTTATTATTCATTGTGTTTACAGCACGAGGACTGCTTTTCCCTTCCCCTTATTGGTGGCCAAATGTGACGATTTTTGATGTGTTTTAGAAGGAAACCCAAATAGAGGCTTAATTCGCGTTGCCGACAGTGGAAAGCTAAGCCAAACGCAAGCTTTGCACCATGAGCAACCGAAGAATCGCTGTGGAATCGCGAGATTTGAGATTTGATTTCAGATTAAAAGAAGTACGTGGTCGGCATTATGGTGGCACTGTTCAAAAATCGACCCAATTGGCCACCCATTAGCCCCTACGCGGCAAACAGTTGAGCAGCAGCAGCAGCAGCCTGTTGCTGTTGCTGCTGCTGCTGCTGCGGCTGCTGCGCAGTTCCGGCTGCCAGTATGGGAATGGCCGTGCCATCGGCCGTCAGCAGCAGCGTCTGCGTGGCCTGAGGCGTCGCCGCAGCAGTGTGCGACTGGGGCACCGGCTCGGCGGCCAAAGCCACGCTGCCCGGCAGGGCAATCAGCTGCTGATGGCCCGCCTTGCTGGGATGCGGCACCTGGGTGGCGGCTATTATGCTGCCGTCGGCCGACTGCAGCAGGATTGTGTTGGCCGGCAGATTGAAGCAGGTCACCGTGCCATTGGAGGCCACCGTCTGCAGCTGAAGTGGCGGTGGCTGGGGCTGGGGCTGAGCAGCGAGTAGCATTGTTCCTGCATTGGCGAGTCCATCGTGTTCGTTGGCACTGGCAGGCACTTCCTCCTGCAGCTCTGGCTGCTCCTCGTCGCAAGGTTCCTCGTCGATAATCTCCTCGACGAGATCATCTTCGTTGAGTTCCTCGATAATGTCATCCTCGTTCTCGATGTAGCCCCCGCCGTCAGCGTCAATGCCGGAGCTAACCACGCTAACAACGCCGCCCGGCGGAGATGGGGTGGGAGTGGGCATGGCCAGGTAATTATCACCCGCGGACTTGGCCGTCACGGCCGTGCCCTTGGGTATGCGGAACTTGCGCAGGATCTGGGCAGTCGAGGAGGACAGCGCCCCAAGGGCCGCCGCATCCTCGTCCAGATCCTCATCAAGCTCTTCCTCCTCGGCCAGCTCCTCCTCCTCGGAGGCCAACTGCTGCTGTGCTGCAGCTGCAGCTTCCGTGGCGACAATCACCTGACGCTGATTGCGGTTGGAGTTGTTAACACGCACCAAAGTGACGCCTCCGGCTCCGGTTGCGACCTTGGAGCTGCCATTGAGAATGCTAATAGGCGGATGCTTGCCAGCTGCAGCTCCTCGGGCGGCCAGCAGGATGACGGATGAGGACTTCTTGGCCGGCGTCGCCTTAAGGCCATTGACGCCACTACTGCTCACTACGGCCACGTTGTTGTTGGTGGTGGTGGTGCTGCTGCTGTTGGTTTTGGGAGGAAGGAGAGATGAGACATCGTTTGCATTATTTGTTGGAGGAGGCGGCACATGGGACATGGGATCGGAGGACATGGGAGTGGTAGTTCTGGACGAATGCACAACAAATTCGGCAAACTGGTCGACGAAGCTGCCGGTGCCGTTGCTGCTACTGCTACTGCTGCTGCTGCTGGTGTTGCTGCTAATGCGGCTACAACCTTTTTTGTTGCTTCTGCCGGCGGCGAGGCGAGCGCGGGCCCGAGCGTTCGCCTGCTTGACGACGATTTCTTCGTAGTAAATGCGATTCGCTTCCGCTTGGCGACGCTGCAAATCATCTTGGACAGGAGGGTGGTGCTTGGTCTGATTTTGATTCGGATTCGGTTTCGGATTGTTGTTGTTCGTGTTCTGGGTTCTGTGATGGCTGGTGGGTGGTGTGTTGTTGTATGGCCGCTTGAACTGTTTCTGGTCGTGGTTGTGGTGTTTAGAAGAACCTGCATGTTGTTGATGTAGTTCAGGTTGTTGTTGAGGTTGTTGTGGTGTCGCATGTTTATGAATTTCGTGTGCAAATCATAGGGAAATAACACAAAAGCACAAACAACACAGACGAACGTAAAATGTTGTTGGGTGAAAAAAGAAAAAAATAAAAACATTTTGATTAGCATTTGTGTTTGCTGGATTCTCTTTTTGATTTTTCTTAGCTCGCTCGATGAGTTCTCGATCTCATCCATTTCAAGTTCAATGTAATTCGAATGTTAGTGATGCTTAAATCAAAGTTAATTCGGGTTAGTAAATTATAATAACGATACTTATGACTGATAGCTTAATGTAATGATCGAATGTAGACGTGTGTGATTGATGGATATGTAAATGGGGATATGGAATGTTTGTTTATGGGGGTAAAAACAGCAGCCAGGTCACACTTTAGCCCCAATAACGGTTCATCGCTTAGATATTTGAGGTTAGGTGTGTTTTGGGGCAGATTTAATCAGTGTGGTAACACTGGCACATCTACAAATGTTTATCAAGTGTCCCTCCTGGCGGCAGTTTTCTCTTGAGAAGTCAAACCAATTGTTAGAATTCAGATTTTTCGATCCCCACTGGTTAGTTAGTTACAAAACATAAAACGTTGGAATGCAAAACAAAAACAAAACAAGGAAATAAAGCGAATAAATAAAAGTACACATACCTTGCACTCTAATGTCCAATTTTATAATTTTTATACATTTTTGTTGTATTTTTCTTTTTAGTTATTATTTTTATTGGGTTACTCGGATTGATTGTGTTGTGGGGGGGAGAGGTTGTTATTTGTTTAAATTTTTATTGTTGTCAATCACACACACACACACAACAAGCGAGATGGTGGAGGAATATGAATGAATGAACGAAGCCGAGAGAGAGGCAAGCGAATGAGTATTTTATAGCTAGGTGATGGGTACACACTGATTCGTCAAGTTTCGATCAGTTCAATCGATTTATGTTTCTGCTTGGCTTCCATTTGCGTTGCTCTGGCTCGAGTTTTCGCACTCGGGGTTAAGGATAGAATTTTTGGTACTGCAGCTTTCGGTGGCGGTCGACAGTTCTCTAGAGAGCTAGAAGCACGGCCTCTGATATATCGTAGCTACGCGCGGTTGGTGAATACGATTTATTCATTGCGAGTTTTATATTGTCGAATTGTTGGTTTCATTGATTTGATTTGATTTGTTTGATTGATTGATTGGTTGGTTGGTGGGTTGGTTGTGTGTACATAAAATAAAACAAGAGAAAAAGAAAGAAAAAAAGAACAAAATTGCATTGAAATTGCATTAAAAAACGTATTTTGAACACACAAAAGTGTCTGTTGCTCGAAACGAAAAGGGTAACGGGTAACGAAATGGTTATTGTGGTTACTTGGTTCGGGTTATTCAATCGGTGGCATTCGCATAGCAGATCAAAGATAATGTAGTACAGAGAGAGGCAGTAAAGCCGACCGCTGCGGGTTCGTGTTACTGGTAATAAGGTGATAATAAATAAATAAATGCACAGAAATCAAGTCAAAAATACAAACTAAGAACTAAAATTACAAACTTACAAATTGCTACAAAATAATAATAAATTCGTACGTAAGAACTAAGGTAATTGATACTAAAATAAAACTAAAATAAAAACTATTGTTTAAAACTAAACAGGTTAATGCTTAACGTAAGTACTTGGTTCGACCCCCCACTTTTCCCCCCAAATGTTCGGTTTGGTGTGTTCGCTGGCGGCCATCGGCTGTTGCAAGTGGCAAGTTGCAGGTGTGTTTAGTAGTAGCAAATACGGCGACGGAGGGCGACTCTCTACGCGAGAAAAGTGAAAGGAAGAGAGCAGCGTCCTCGTCGCCGCCGAGGATCTCAACGAAAGGAATACGGAGAAGGATATAGAGCGATAGGATTACATACACAGAGAGAGAGTACAGATACAGGAGGGAGGTACATAGATACAGGGATACAGATAGAGATACAGCGATACAGATACCGAGATACAGATGCAGAGCGGCAATCTAAACGGGCGCGCAATTACTCTAGGAAGTCCAAGGGAGACGGAAGACGGGAAAGGGCTAGGGCTAGGGCTAGGGTATAGTTAGTTGGAAATGGGTTGCTTTACCTAATCTCTTTGGTCTCCAGCAGCGACGAGGTGTTCACATCGTTCACCGCATTGATCATCGACGTGGGCGAGAAGGGCAGGTGGTACATGGAGGCGGCGTCCAGGGCATAGGTGTCGCCGCCGCCCTTGATCAGCAGCTCGTTCTTGATCTCCATGAACTGCTGATGCGGATTGTGATGCGTGGCGAACGGATGCTGCTGCTGCAGCAGCTGCGTCTGCTGGTGCTGTTGCTGCTGGTGGTGGTGTTGCTGATGCTGGTGGTGCTGCTGCTGCTGCTGCGATTGCGCGTCCAGCGCGTTCGCGTTCAGCGTGGGCTGGGTGCCGGCGTGCGTGGTGAAGGTGTACTGCGAGTAGGGACAGAGGTCGCCCAGCTCGGCCGGGTCCAGCTTCGGCTGGAAGCTCTGCAGGCCGTCCGGCGTCAGGATCTGGTAGCTTTGCACCGTCCCGATCACGTGTTGCTGCTGCTGCTGCTCCGCCGCCGCCGGTGTGGCCGCTGCCGTGGAGCTGAGATAGGTCACGTTGTCTAGCTCGTAGTGGGACTGCTGCGCCTGGCTGGCGGGCACCTTCAGCGGCTGCTGCTGCTGCTGCTGCACCAGCTGCTGCTGTTGCTGCTGCTGCGTTTGCTGGGTCGTCTGATATGTGGACGCCGCCGTCGACTGCTGGCGCTGCGGCGTCGTCGTGTATATTGCCTGGCTGCCGTCCAACTGCAGGGGCACCAGATTGCCGGCCTGGTCCTGGATCATGATGCTCTGGCCATGCAGCTGCTGCTGCAACAGCGCCTGCTGCAGCTCCAGCTGGTTCGAGTAGATCAGCGTGGTGGTGGGCGCGGCGGCCTGGCCGCCATTGGGTGTGGGGGGTCCGCGCTGCAGACCCACTGAGCTGGTGGCCCCCGGATTGGCCAGCGCCAGCTGCGCTCCGCCCGGCAGAATCATCCCGCTGAAGTCCAGCGAGGGTAGCGTCTGCAGCTGCTGCTGTGGCTGTGGCTGGGGCGTCGTGGAGGCCAGCGAGGTGGTCAGGGTGTGCTGCATGGGCTGCTGCTGCTGCGGCTGCGAGTGACTCACGCTGACCGGCGACCCGGTTAGAACCTCTGCGTTCTGCACATCATCCAGGACGCTGTCTATCTGCGCCAGTCGCTTTTTGGCCGGCGTGCTGCCATCGCCGCCCTTCGATTTACGGACTCGCGGGGTGCGAGCGTTGCGCGCCCTCTTCGCCGGCGGACCGTCCGCCTTCAGAGGCGTCGTGGTGACTGACGGCGGCATGGGAACGTCGCCGTGCTTGTCCTTCTTGTGCATCTTCATCTTGTCCGGACGCGAGAACTCCTTGTTGCAGATGGGGCAGGCGAAGATCTTGCGGTTCTGGCCCTCGTGGAAGAGATACGCGTGCCGCTGGAAGCTGTACTTGTTCTTGAAGGTCTTGAAGATGTCGTTCTTGGCGCACACGAGGCAGTAGGCCACGCCGTCAATGATGTGCTCGTAGCGGGCGATGTCCAGGCCGCGCACACTCATCTTCTCCAGGTACTCGCCCTGCTCGTCGTCGGCGATGACGCGTGTCTTGCGCTTGCGCTTCTGCTTGGCCGCCGCCGCCGAACCCGCCTTGGGCGCCATCGAGGTAACCGCCGATCCTGGCTGATCCTGGCTGATTGTGTAGCTGGTGGTGCCGGCGGCCTGCTCCGCTGCCTCGGCCTCCACCTCGGCCTTGATCACCTGGAACTCCTCGTACTCGTGCTCATTGTCCGGATCGTGCTCGTGGTCGTGGTCGTGGTCCGGATCGTGCTCTAGGCTCTGCTCCTCGTACTTGACCTGCAGCAGGCCAGCCTCCTCGTCGTCCTCCTCGTCGCCGGCGATGCCGTGCTGTGGCTCGTACTTGATTATGTCGGCGGCCACGGCGCTGCTGCCGTTGCTCAGGCAGTCGCTGCTTCCCGGCTCGCTCTTGAGCACGTGGTACTCCTCATACGTGCTGCCGTCGAACTCGATGATCGTTCCGTCCGTGTTGACCAGGGCCGTGGTCGTGGTGGTGGTGGCAGCGGCGCTGCTTTGCGGCACGGAGACGGGCGTGGGGGCCGCGGAGCTGACCGCTGCCGGCAGCCCGCCGCCGCCGTTGTAGTTCTCGAACACTATGGTGGTCGGGGTCTGTCCGTCCTCGCCGGTGGTGGTGATGTAGTGATACTGCGGCTGCTGCTGCTGCTGCTGCTGAGCGTGGGTGGTGGCTGTGATCGTGTCCACTTGGTGTCCGTTGGTGTTGGCGTTGTTGCCGTTCGTATGCAGGATGGAGGACGAACTAATAGTTGTGACCACATTGTCTTTTGTTTATATATTTTTTGGAAAATACATATTCGTTTTCGGTTCATAAAAGATGTGTTTGAATGTAGTAATATTTGCATAAATCAATAAATCAATTCGTAATCAAAGTCGAAATCGAAATCAATCAACTCAATTCACTCAAATCGGGGTTCAGGATGAAACGTAAAGTGCAAAATGAAGCTACTCGCGGGGCCAACTGCGTGCCACCACAGATGCCACAGGTGGCTAGCACCTGCGCCACCTGCATGCACGGTGCCTCTTGATTTACGGATTTACAGAGGAACGCTGTGAGTGAATTGGTTTTTGTTTGTCGGTAGAATCTGTGTTTCTTTACTTAAGTCTACTTTACAGCAATCGTAATCGTAACTCTGGTACAGTACTCGCAACTCAATACGTACTAAAAATAAATCTAAATCTAAATAAATAATTGTACTTGAATAACTGAATAACTGAATAACTGAGGCTGAGGTTTTACAGAGGAGGACAGAGCAGAGAGGATGAAACTGGTGTTGTGTTCGCCTGGATGTGTGTCGATGGTGTGAAACACAACAATAGGTGAGGCAGAGGTAGTCTTTGTGTGTTGCTAATAATAATAACTAAATCATAAACGCAAAATGTAAAAACTAAGGGCAAACAATTGCAATCTCCGACTTGGGCCCCGGAAACTGAATTGCAGCGGAAGCTTAATCTCTAACTAAATCAGGTAATTTAAGACTTGAGCCTTCTGCGACGCTCCTTGCGCTCGGAGTGGATTCCTGCTGTTGAAATGATTTGTGCATTTATTTATGTTAAACAGATCCAGAGAGTTCGAGAGATTCAGAGAGTTCGAGAAGAGATAGACGAGGACCTGGCAGGTCTTAAGTTATAGACGGAGAGCATGTACATATATGTAGGAGAGTGGTGGAGCGGTCGATAAGCATTTTCATTTTGGTTGTTAATCAAGGGGATTTTTTTGGTTTCGATCCGGTGATGATTCTTGAAGAGATTCTCGCCCGGTTTCGTTTTTTGTTTCAAGCGACAGCAAATGGAAGTCAAGTTATCAGTTTTTGTCCTCTAAATTTTGGCACCAATCGCGATTGGAAATCAATAAATAAAACAAATATTCGCTGGATGTCTGACGGTGAGGTGAGGTGAGGAATGAAATGACTGTGCAGCAACACTCAGGGTACGAAGGAAAGCATTAGCTCGGATTCGTGGGTTGTGGGTTAAATAATAAAGGTGAGTTCGTATTTACAATGAAAGGTTAACTGAAACACCAATTACGAGTACAAATAAGAGGGTTAAAAACCATACACAAAGACTACAACCAACAAACAAACATAAACAAATAAAGCGAAACAAGTCAAAGCGGACACTTACCGGCAACATTGCTTGCAACATTCTGTTGCTGCTGCTGCTGATGCTGATGCTGCGGACTGCTGGCCGTCGTCTGATATGAGGCCGTGGCGGCCGTCACCGCCTGACCATTCGCATCACAGAGTATCTCGTTCTGCAGCTGATAGACGTTGCCGTCCGTGCTACCGTACTGCTGCTGCTGCTGCTGCTGTGGAATGCCGCTGAGTGTGTTGGCCGCGGGCAACATATTGACGTAGACAATCTGTTGCTTCTGCTGCTCTTGACTAGACTTGGATGTAGATGCTGCTGCTGCTGCTCCTGCCGCTCCTGCACTTAATTTTGGTATCTTGCCCTCGAACTTTCGTGGCTGTTGCATGAACTGCAGCGTCTGCTGTTCCTTTTTGGCATCTGGAAAATGTCAATCGGTAGAATTTTAGTGCATATTCGTGCCAGGATTTTCAGTGATTGTTATGTTTTTTGTTTTATTATTGGTGAGATATTAACACACACACACACCCACACACATAGAGGCTGTGGACTGTGGACTCTGGACTCGGGCGGTGGGATTGTGGAAGGGTAATGGAGGCAATGGAGGCAATGAGGCAATGAGGCAATGAGGCAGGTGAACGAGCAGCTAGAGAAGAGACAATTCTGGGGGGCCGGCAGACAAGCGAGAAGAACAGAGGCCCAAGCAGCACCAACAACCAACAACCAACAAGCACCTTGGTGGATTCGTTTTAGTAAAACAGTTTTGGTTTTGGTTAGTTTTTAGCATAGATTTAAAAGCGTGATCGTATATTTCTCTGGCGCACTCTTACAATTAGAATAAACTACACGATTTGTATTTTTGTACATTTAAAACGCAAAACTAATAAACACAATGGGGAAATGGGAAATGGGAATGCTGTTAAAAACACTAAATTCGGGGGGCGAACGGAAGTGCAACGAAGCAGCTGTGAAATGGTTACGAAACGCAGTTGCTGGGAAGGGGGGACACGAGGTTAGTGGCTGGGATGAAATTTGGTTAGGAGAAGCTGTTGTGATTATGTGGATGTTGTGGTGCAGTGGCTGCTAAAGCTGCTGCTCTCACCTCCGCCGCCGCCGCCGCCGCTGCCATCTGCTGCAGATTGCGTTGGAGTTGCTGATGCGGCTGCTGCTGCTGGTGTCGGCGATTGCAGCACAGCTCTGACAGCGCCGCTGGCAGCAACCGGTGGCGACGTGAGAACGGCTTCCTTTTTCCGCCTCGCCGGCGTCTTGCGGGGCGTGCCGCTGGCCTTGCCGCGTCTTGCCCCCCGCGACGTCGAGGACGTGGAGGAGGCCGGCGATATGGAGCGGTCGTCCTTGGCGCGCGGACTGCGACCTCGGCTGCTGTTCCTCGAATGCGTTTTGCGCTTCGACGCCAGCCAATCGTCATCGTAGTCGGCGTCGTACTTGCGCTTCTGCTTGCGCCGCTTGAAGTCTTCCTCCTCGTCGTCGTCCTCTGATTTAAATAGAGAAAGAAATGAGAAGAAAACAGAGAGCGAAAAGGCAGAGATTATAGTTTAGCTCAAACATTGACTCTCGCAGGCACCTGACGTGCCTGTGCGCACAGCACACACCTGTGCCGTCATCTATGTACTCCAGCAGCTCCTGCTTCGTCTTCAGATCGGCGGGGCTCTGCAGACTCATGGCATCCTCGTTGGCATAGTCGCCCTCATCGAGGGCCCCCAGCTCGGCGGTGTCCAGCGTGAGGACGCTCTCCTTCAGCATGGCCTTGACGTCGTCGGGCACGTTGGGATTCTGCTGGATCTCATCCAGGTCAAGATCGGGATTGCGCTCTTTAAAGCTCTTGGCCTTGGTGGGGTTGCATTGCTTCTTCATTCTGCGGAGGAGAGGGGAATGGCGAGAGCGGAGATGTGGAGATTTAATGCACAAGTTCGATGAAGGCACACACTGGAGGAGATTCGGAAACCTACTTCTTATCACACAGCAGGACATCGAGATGCGGCGGCAGGGGAGCGGCGCTGGGAGTCCCATTGGCGGGATCCTCCGGATGCCGGCCAACATCGCGTCCCTCCAGCCACAGGTCGTAGCGGTCGCTCTGGAAGCGCTTGACGAACGTGTCCATTGAGATCTTGACCATGTCGTTGCTGCAGGTACACTGCACCGCCCGCTTCCCATACTCGATCCAGCGCTCCATGGCAAAGTTGGTGGACTCGGCGCAGTTGAAGCCGTGATTGAAGCCGGCATGATAGCCGAACGGGAACGTGATCATGATTTCGCCAGCCTCCTGCGTGATCTGCAAGAGATATAGAGGTCACCACCACACCACAATTGAACCGTGAAGAAACTATAGAGAAACACACACACCTTACTGACGGGCACATCGTGCTGCTTGAGGATCTGCGGCGAGATGAGTGTCATCTTGTGGCGCAGGTAGGCATTGCAGTTCTTGTAGCTGGCCGGAAAGTACTGATTCGCCACCTTCTCCAGCTTGCGGCCGCACTCCGGCGGCACCACATACCACGTCTTGGGCGCCCCGAAATGCAAATAGTTGATGGAGTACAGGTCCATGTCCTCCGTGTGCCAGGCAAATGTGGTCTTCCACATGCCAAAGTACAAGTACGCCGTGTTCACGCCGTCTATCTGGATGTTGTAGTCCTTGTTCACATAGTCCAGAATGGTGCCCAGTCGGTTGATGTTCCAGCTCTGCAACACAGCAAAGGCATCGTCAAGAGGGGAAGGGGGAACGTGAAAAGCGAACCAACACACTTACATCCTGGTCGGTGTCTGTGATGCTGCCGCTGACGTCTGCCCCATAGATGGGCGCCACATATGTTATGTTCTTCCAGTACTTCCGCTCCAGATCCTCAAAGTCAAAGTGCTTTGGCGTGGCGTAGCGTTCGGTGCTGGCCAGTTCGCTGAACTGCTTCACGGTCAGCGGTTTCTTTTGGATGTTTATTTGCTGGTAGTAGCCCTGCTTCCCAGTGACCACCTGGCATATGGGCGCCGGTATTGTGACATTCAGGGCATCCAGATCGGCATAGCCACTGCGCCGTGGCACCCACTCGGGCGGTGGCACCACCTTGGCCAGACCGGCCTTGTGAGCGCCCTGGGACTCCATGTAGGCTACGTATTTGGGAAAGTCCTTGAACTCCTCCCAGGTGGGCCGAAAGACCATGATGCGGGGCACCTCTGACATTTTCATTTTGTCCGATCGATGCTCTACTTTCGCTCTACTGCCAGACTTGGGTTTAGTCTCAACGAGACACTAATCTCTGGGAGTGTCTTGCTTCGATCTGTAACTGTGATAGAGGCAGCATTAAAACTCGGGCCATTAATCCCGAGCAGATGCCCCGTCCGCCAGTCCGCCTGTCCGCCTGCCCCGCAACTGCTGAGCGATCGGATCGCTGGCTGCCTGCCACAAAGCAAACAATGAAACGCAGGAACAGCTGCAACTCATCGAGCGCCTTTCAAAATGGGCGCGGTGGCGACAACAGCAGGCAGGCAGGCAGGCAGGCAGGCGAGCAGGCAGGCTGACTGGCAGGAAAATA
This sequence comes from Drosophila burlai, assembly GCA_008042655.1. Taxonomy (NCBI): domain Eukaryota; kingdom Metazoa; phylum Arthropoda; class Insecta; order Diptera; family Drosophilidae; genus Drosophila; species Drosophila burlai. The sequence continues at coordinate 86,353 of VNJT01002121.1, forward strand.
GAGGCTGGCAGGATATGCAGTTGCTGCTGCTGCCATTCGAGCGGCTGGAACCCATAGAAAGTGCAACGATCGTTCATTTGAATGCCTTAAAAACTAAAAATAAATGCAAATTGAATATGCATATCGTATGTCAACATGCAGAAGTCGGGCTGAAAACGGGAAGGGGTTTAAGGTTGATCGGTTTTTTATGATAGTAAAACTCAAGCCTGTAAATTTTGAATTCATCATTTACCTTACCAATTTTACTTGTCAATTTGCTGCTGAACAAAGTTAGTATTAATCAAGTTCAACTTAAAGAGTTTACTTAGCTAAGAAGCTTAAAATCAAGGCTGAAATTTAAGAAATTTAAAATTTACCATTTAAAAACCTGAAAGTTAACCAAGAGAACGGAGCGAATATCCAATAGAGACACACAAGAGCAATCTGATTAATCCACTGAAATTTCAAAAGGATCAAACCTTATAAGAGAAATAATTCCTTTAACCGTTTTAAACTAATTTCGATAATATTTTGGGGCGCCAACATTTTCATTTAACGACCTTAGGTATTTGTTACTTTGATGGAATTAGCAAATTCATTTATTAAAATTAAGAGACAATCTCTATTTTATTTCAAAGGATGATGAAATCGTACAAATCATTTGCTATCACAATTTCTCTTTATAAACTAAAAGCGGAATTTCTCTCAATGTACATATGATATTTCTGTATACGTGGAAGCTCTCACTAAAAAATCGCAATAAATCATGCTGACTGCGGATAATTAATTATGGAACGTCAGCCAGGACGAACCGTAATCCCCGCAACGAGGCAGTCAGATCGAAAACTCCCAATAAGCGAACACAAGTCCCCGACACAATTTTCTCACTCAATACCAATGGTTTAGGACTTGTTTTTGCCTATTTTCGGCACACGCAGACTGCAAGCTCTGCAGGCCGGAGAAGCGGCGAGGATAGCGACCAACAAGGACAACGCCGTGCAAGACATCCCAGCAAACTAGATGAAAATTTACGCAATTTTTCGGCTAAGCAGAAAACTGTACCACCACCCGACGAGTCCTGTGAGCCAGAGCGAGAGAGAGAGAGAGAAAGAGAGCGGAGCACCAACGATGTTTTTAGGGGGGAGGGGGCAGCAGGAGGCAATGACGAGTGCGCAAAACTATTTGCTAGTTCGAAGGAGGAATAGAGAGACAGAGAGACAGAGAGAGGGAAGAGAGAAGAGAGAGAGAGAGATGGTATGCAAAGGAGCGGGCTGGGAGTACTCGTTGAAGAGCGGTTTAAAATGGGCGAGTCGCAAGGCAGCGAGTATGTGTGTGTGTGTGTGTGTTGACATGTTTGTGTGTGTGTGTGAAAGGACGAAATTTGGGACTCACTTGTGATGTGCTTCGATGGGTTTTTTCGCTTCTGTTTCTTTTTTTCGATGCTCTCAGTGCGTAAATCCCAACAAAATGGCAAAGGACTGGTGTTACCGCTCGCTTTGTGATGATGATGACTCGTTGTCCTTATATTGGTTGTAGTTTATTGCACATAATATTATTTTTTTAGCATGGTTAACTTTTGCTCATTTCCTGTTTCATTTATTTGCACAATTTGCTGTTTGCTGTTTGCTTTCGACGACACTCTTGAAGCACACTCTTCGGCAATTCTTTGACTTTGCAATTTAACTAACTTTGGCTTTGTGTGTTTTGTGTTTCAAACTGATTTCTGCAACATCTGATGGCGACGTTGTCTTGTGTTTTCCAGTCTCTGACTTTGTTGTTCCGGGGGGGGGCGGGGGCCTCTCCGAGGATAACTGTGTGTATATATATGTGTATATATATATATGAAAGCACTCACGACGGGCGCGACATGTCTGAGCGGTCTGAGCGGCGAGCGTTGACTGAACCACAGACTGATGCCAGGACGATGGCAACGACGCAGACGCAGGCGTCGACAGAACTCGCTGGCGTTCGCACTCACTCACACAGGCAAACACACACACACACACACACACACACGCACACGCTGAGAGCGTTGTCCTTTTAATGCGAATGCTCTGGTCAAAGCATAATGTGGAAGGAAAATTAGTGTTGAGCGAGAGGGAGACGGCGCAAACAAGTTTGGCAGGATAAAACTGGAGGGGGGGGGAGTGCAAGCCGAGAGGAAAAACGGCAGTTGTTATCCATCGTCCTTTTCACCATCCATTCATCCAGCCATACGAACGTCGAACAATGCATTTTCCTTGCCTTTCGGGTCGTTGCGAAAACTAGATGTGGCAAAAGGAAAATGCATTGGAAATCGCCATTTGCAACGCTCTCTCGGAGTCGGGGCCCCCTCTGTCCCTATTTCTCCTTCCCTTTGAGCCGGCTGCGAAATCGCAAAGGACTTAATCCTCATTATGCATTGTGTCCTGGCTTGGATTTCGGATTTTGGCCAAGATCTTATCTGGGGCTTACATTTCTCGGATCAAATGCGATCGTAGGTAGGTGAACTTCAGTGGCAGGGTTATCAATCCACTTGAGACTTGAAACAAAATAACCGGGGTATATTTTGAACCACCCATGATTTGGGTTGCGAATCTGCTCGAAGTCGTAAACATATACACTCGGTATAGGGGTACCAAGATTGCAAGACCTGCAAGCAATATCAGGGAGAAAGATGCTACTCTTTCGGTGCAGATATCGAGCTCACGGGTTCGATCTCTCGGCTGTGTAGCTCACACACCAAGCAGCAAGTTTTTCGTTATGTTTACGACTAAAATAAGTACTCACTTACTTTGTAGAATACTATTCTTATACTGTTTTACATTGACATATGATTATTAATTGTTTAAATGTAAAATATACGTTAACCCTTTACATAATTTCAAGAAAATGTATTAACTTTTAATATATAATACATTATTTTAATATATAAGTTTTACTTTTTGCTATCAATGAGAATATTTATATAATTGAATTACTTCTTCACGGAAATAACTAATTGGATAAAAATTAATTTTAATTAATATATTTTTAAATTAAAAATTGTTCAATTAGTTAATTATTCTTCTAACTTTCTTTCAAAACATTTTCCTAATTAAGCGGGCTTAGTAAAATGCATTATAAATCAGAGCCATTGCAATTATCTTGATAATCACCACCGATTTGCTACGTTGTTTTAATACTAAATAAGATAAAGGATCTCATAAAATTTAATAATATAAAAGTAAATATAAAGTTTCTTAAGGTCTTTCTTTGAAATAACAAAGGTTATGTTGTAGCTCAAAGAATCACGTTTTCATGACAAAATTTAATAGGCTTCAGGCTAAAGGCCAAATTAGTTCAAGTTTTTTTGATACTTTTCATGACGTGTAATATTTTTCCCGAGATCCCCCGCTATATATTAGTTTTTGCAAACCCCTAATTATACCAAATTTTATGCTGCCTGCGTATCTGCAATACAAATTATCACATCTGCAACTGCAAAGGACAACTGGCGGACATAATTAGGTGATACCGCTTCGATAACAAGCTTCCCCCCCCCCATTTTTGGCACAGAAAAACCATACAAAAACCAACAGAAAATTATAAAACGAAACAAAACGGCAGAGAGAGGAATGAAAAGGAAACCAGCGTTGAGCAATTACAGCAGCATGGACGGGGAAAGGCGAAAAAAAAAAACGCCGAGCAAAAGTATAATTTACAACATGTCATTAGTCGGGCAACGCCTACGGAACGCGGCAAGGGGAGAGTGCTTGGGGCTGGAGGGAGAGGGGACGGCAGGATCAAAGCGTGACCAGAGCGCTTAAGAACGGTCACACTGCGCGGCAGGACTTGAGCAAACACAAAAGATGGCGGGGAGGCCGAGGATCCAGGAAACAAGTTTCTACAAAGCAGTTTTGTCATGCCACAGGAGAGACAGAGAGGGAGGAAGAGAGAGAGAGAGAACAGGACGAAGGAGAGAGCTTGCACGAAAGCAGCGAGAATGACCAGGCGGCGGCGTCAACTTCCGGCAGGACTTACTCACACAGGCAGCGCTGCAGTTGTGTACACAATGTGGTCATTGACTGAACGGTAAAAAGCGAAAACAGGAACCAACAACAACAACAACAGCAATAGCAAGGACTGGCGATGACGTCGTCGAAGAACACACGGAGAACCGCCATAATGCGCGTCCCCTTTTTCCGCATTCCACATTCCCACTTCCCTTCTCCCGTCCAGCCCCCTCCCCTCCTCCGGCCATTCCACTTCGTTCCGAAGTTACTCGCACACTCGGTAGTCAGTCGCCTGCCTGTGTCTCGTGTGATTCCACAAAGCATTTCTCTAATACAATTTCTCATAAAATTTCAATTCGAGCTCTGCCTCAGCTGCGACAACAACTACAAGATTATTTATGCTTTTTTCTTGTTCCTGCCGCTGTTGTTGTTGCCGCTGCCTGGCAGTTGCCTGTTTTATATCCTTTGTGACTCTAAGCACGCGCGTCGATCCCGGCACAGTGGGCTCTTTACATTTCCATTTAATTTATGATATTCCGAAAAAACTACATTTAAAGATTATTTTTTTTAAAATGCAAGACAGAACAGTATTAATTAGTTAATTAAGTAAGCAAGCTAAGTAAAGTGAATCATTAATTAAAAGTGATTTAAATTAATTGCTTAATGTTCGGATTATATGCATGTTATTTTAAATTGAACTTTATATACAGTTATTTAATGAATTTATTAAATATTTGAATATTCATTGTTATATATTATTCATGAAATTAAATAAATTTTCAGCAGTTTAAATCATTAGTTTAAATATTCATTATTATTCATGAAATTAAATAAATTTGCAGTATTTTAAATCATTAGTTGAAATATTCATTATTATTCATGAAATGAAATAAATTTGCAGTATTTTAAATCATTAGTTAATTAAATAACCGTGATTTTCCGTTTTTTAAATCATTAGCTTATTAAATTAACTCGATTTTGTAAATTTCAAGATTATTCCTCTTAAAATGTATTTATATTATTAAATTAAATATTTCACATATACATTTTATAAATTAATCAATTCATTAAATTATATTCCCTTTTAGTTTCTTTTTATTATTAATTATAAAATAACTAATTAAAAAACTAGTAAAGGAGTTAATAATAAAATATTCTAGGTATACCAGTGCATAAAAAAAAACCTAATAAAATAAAGTTCTATAACTTATTTAAAATGTCACAAAATTCGAATTTGGTAAATTTTTTTTAAAGTTTTAAATCACACATAACTCGCTTTTAGTGCAATGAAATCCACACGGAATGAATTCAAGTGTAACCGTCGACTGAAACCAGGACAATTAATTTATTTCCTCCGTTTCCTGAACCCACTGTGCGACATCGACAGGCATCGACCGAAAAGCAAAGCACGCGTCCCCTTTTCGAAGTTTCCCTTTTGTTGTCCTTTATCTCAATTGCACAACTGTTTGGCTTTGGCTCGTTTCTCTTCCTTTGCCGCTGGCCTTTGTTTTGTTTTTATGCTTTGAGTTCGTTACATTTTATGTTTTGCCTATGCGTGTACGTGTACGTGTGCGTGTGTGTGAGTTTAGTGGGCTCCTGCGAGTCCTTTTCAAGCAGGCGTCCATTCTTCCTGGTTTTGTTATTGTGTGTGTTAACGGAGTAAAAAGCGTTGATAGAGGGGAACGCCAGGCGCATGACGACTTTCCCGTTGCAGGCTTACGGCGCACACTCGCTGCTCTCTGGCTACGCTGCTCCCACATCCGGCTCTCCGGCTGTCTCTGTGCTCGCTGTCCCGCTCTCTCGGCTGCAGCACGCCCAGCAGCTGCCGTCGCAATCAAATTAATTCTCCTTTGCGTTCTCTCCTCTCCTCGCTTTCCGCCATTGTTCCTTCTATCGCTCGACACTTTCCGCATCCCAGTCTTATTGGTCGACAAAATGGCGGCCCTGCAGAGCAGAAAGCAGAAATCGGAAGATGGAAAGCGCGAGGATTCTCCATAAGGCAGGCAAAAGGAAGAGCTGGCCAAGATGTCCATGGCGCGTGCTCAAGTGGCGGCCTCTTGGACGTCCCGCTCCAAATACGGATCTATGCCGCAGCGAAATATAGAACAGGACCGTGACTCACTCTGCCACTTTCAAGTGGAAGTTAAAGGTATACGAATGAGACTTGCAAAATGATTGCAAAACATCCGAGAGGTTACTCTGCTTCTAATTTGAACAATATACAATTTTGAAATTTCAGAAATTATGTTCCCAATATTTGAGCAATCTCACATCTCAGTTCCAAGTCCCAGAACTGGCAGACAACCCAATTAGGAACTGTTCGATATGTGTCTTTAACCGCGTAACCTCATCTTTATTAACCCTTGGTCGGGGTTACGGATTGGGACGGTGCGAAGACCACCCACCACCCACCGGCGGGAGCTGCAATGCAACCACCCGACGGGGCGACAACTTGTTGAGTCGTCAACTTGTTAGTCCTTCGTCCACGGAACCACCACACCTGACCTTCCGGACTGCTGGCGGGATCTGTGCCAAAAACACCACCTAGTCCGGGGTATGTTTATTATGCTTTATGAATGGGAGCGGAGCGGGAGCGGATGCTCCTTGCGTTGCTCTAACTACCACCGACGGCGCGCTCTGTTTTGGTTTTCTGTGTCGGTTTTTTTTTTGGGAAACCCCCTAAAAGTGACGAAGACATTTTGTGGATGGATGACATGCCGGCACACGCCACGCCACGCCACCGAATCCGAATCCGTATCCGTCCGTAAGGCGGTGGTGGTGGTGGGTTCGACACATGACCAAGAGCAAGAGCGGATGCGGTCGGTGCCGGTGTCTGCTGGGGTTGCTTTCGTTTGTTTACATTTTTGGGGGGTTTCCCAACGTCCTTGCACCTACCAAGGCCGACCCGTGCGACGTGGTGCGTGCGTGTGAGCGGAACCACCCCATGCGCCATGTTGCCCAGAGCCAGTGCGCCAATGTAGGTCGGTGGTTGCTCTGCTGATGGCCCTGACTCTGGCTGAGACTCTTGCCCTGGTGGTGATTCCAAAAATATGCCCAGACCTGTCTAAGGGTTACTGCCGCTGTTGCCGCCGCTTGCTTTTTGTTTATAAACATTGCGCAAATCAGCTGATTCTCTGCCATCCCCCATGCGTATTCGTATTCCGTGCTCAGCCAGGAGTAGTAGTAGGAGTGCTCCAAGCTGAAACCCTGCATCACCTGCAGGCCGAGTTCTTAATCGGAGCTCGCGCAGCTGGCTGGCACAGCAGCAGGCTCTTCGGAACCGACAGATGTCGACTGTAAAATGCAATGCCAGTTCGTGTGCAGCCACTCCAGCAATTGCAGCCGGCCGGGCATTGAGTCGAACGGAGCTGAAAGGACACAGCACAGGAGGGATCGGACCCGGCTGGCCTGCTGTTGCATTGATTACTGAACGACTGGGAATGTTGAACGCATCTGGTACGACGACCCTTGCTCAGCGTTCTTCGATCCTTCGATCGTTGCTTGGCATGTGCCACGGCCCAAAGGCCATCTGCCATCTGCCTGCTGCTCAGAGGTGCCCCAATGCGATCGATTGTCTGTGCTCGTCTCTTTTAAAGGATCCTAGGTATTCGGAGGGTAAGGATATATGCAGTTGAAGAAGCTAATTAAACAATTTTATGGTGTGTTTACGAAATATGTACATACTTTGTCATCAATCGTCCAATAACGAAATGCAAAGCCCAGAGTTTTCTAATTATCTCACAAAAAAATCGATTAACCATTAACCTAAAAGCTTCATTTAAGCAGACGTTACCATTATGTTATCGTTCTGATGTGGTCCAGTTTCAACGTCAGCTATGTCTGGCCGACCGCCCAAGATGCCTTTCCCACACTCAGGCAACCAGCATAAAAAACTTGGAGCAAACCCAGAGAAGCAGCTTTCCAAACAAGAACTCTCCCAGCTGAAACCGGACACCATAACCCGTAGGGATAGTAACCGGGAATGGGGACGCAGAATGGGATAAGGACGCGCACAGGAAGAGGGGGCCCCAATCGGAAAAAGTTTCGAATTGCGTTCCGAGCAACTAAGGGGACAAAACCGGTATGTGAACGAGGACAGGACACGTTGTCGATCGAAAAAACGATTGCATGCCAGCTACGAGGATATGAGAAAAGGCTCGAGAAATAGGCCTTTCAGGACAGTTGCAACATTGCGACTTCCGTTCAGCGTTGTCATCGAAAAGGAAGTGCAAAATGTCTCTTAAAATCACGACTTTCCTGTCCCTCTGAACCAGCTGCATTATTTTTAAGCCATGATCCGTGTTTGCGCAGGCGTACGTTGAACCCAGTTCCTTCAAACCCTGAAGGCAGGTAAAAACCATCCCAGACAGAGGCCGGCAGATGTTTCTTTGCCGGGGTCCTTTTGTCGCAGGTCAGTTGCTGTCCCGAAAAGAGTTGAACCTAACAAAGTTTGTGGGCACGTCAATGGCTTCTCAAACATTTGTTTACCTTTGTTTGGTTAGAAGAAGTCATTACCACAGATGTAGGGGGGGTGAGTGACTTCGAAGCCGCAGCTGCGATCAAAACAGGGGAAATTCAGAGACGTATTTATTTCATTATTTTGCGAAATCATGGCTACAGATAAAATACAACGTGCAACGTTTAAAGGCTTCCTACATTTTAACATAAAGAAAATATCTTTAATTAACATTTTTACGTTATTTCCTATTACGAAGAAATACATTACAGGAACAAGTTAATAATTTGTTGAAGCGCTGAACACAGGAGAGATACAGATCAGAAAATCATAATAATCTTAATATATAAATAAATTTACCCATGTAAATAAAGGGTCTTAAAATAATACAGACCTTTGCTATCTTTTAGATTTGGTACGAAGAGAGTGCACAGATAAAGAGATGGTCAGGACATTTAGATGCCAAAATTGCATTTGTTTAATAAATATATTGAAATTGTCTTCGTCAAAGATCTTTTTCTGCTTTATACGGGTAACTGGCTAGCTAAGAACAAATATGTATCAAATAACATTTTTAGTAGTATTGTATTTTTAGTGAGATTGCATAGAAGAGAAAACTATCCAACTTTAAAAAGTTCTCACTTTATTTTTACGAAAATGTGGGGAGGACGAAGGTGTGCCGACCAATAGGCTATTGGCTACTGACTCGTCTTTGAAATACTTAAACAAAATTATAATAAGGTACAGGGAAATATCCTTACAATACAAATAATAATGCACAAGCTGTATAATCAATAGAATTAAATTTTTGGCCACAGAATGTCAGATATTTTCGGTGGCTGACTTTTGCCAATTTAATCGCCTTGATTTAAACAAAATAATCGCAAAAGTGTCAAATTTCATGAAGCAGAAAGACACAAGGATGTGTAATAAGAACAAATAAGATCTATTAAAACCCATCTCTAAAACTAATTAATAGGCCACATGATGTACATATCTTTATAAAAAGGCGTCCTAAAAAAATCACTAGATGCGTGATTTTTATCTAAAAGTTGTCCAAAAGTATGCAATGAAATTTCGGAAAATCAGGACATAAAGACTACCGAAGAAGAATCAAGAAGTATGCAAGAAAAAAATGTTTTTAAACGATATAAGATTTATTCTTTTGCGCAACAATTAATTTAAATTTAAATCTATGTAGTTCAGTTAATAATACCCCAATATTCTCTGAAAATGTATTAAAAGAGCTGTTGAAAAATACAAATATTTATCTGGCTATACTGGCTATAATGTTGCCCCGAATTTGAATTTGCCTAAAGGACGCCTCCAACGAACTTCCCCCGACTAATGCAATTAATTCAGATGCCAAACGTTCCAGTAACAGAAAGTGGCCGCGGGGAGGGAGGGGCGTAAATTAGGCTGGCAAATTGAAAAATCGATTTTGCACAATGCTCTGGCTGTCGCGAATCGCAATTGGGGAAACTGGCAGCGGTTCTAGATGCAGCGAAACTCACCCGATCGTAGACGGTCCTCCGCCGCTTTACTGCTTCCCGGTCTCTGGATCTCGAGGATTTTGGGGCTTATTCAGCACCTGTGCTTTCGCGAATTCAGGCCCCTCTGCACCTGGTGGTTATTGCAACGGGGAATCGAGGAATCAGAATCGGCGTACGTGACCGAGAAAATGTGCCCGTTCACAATAGACGTAGACGCAGTTTATTTACAATAGATTAGCTGCGCACTGCACATGTCTGCGTGGGTGGTAGCTGCCCGCTTGTTAACAGGCATTTCCTCGTCAGCGACATTAGTTTCGAAGTTAATAGGGATTGGTTTTGCACAACAATTCACTCGCCATTCTTATAAGATGGCTGCTTATCGGACGTCTCTGGTCTCCTGCGTTTTGGACACACACGAAAGTGAAACATTTACACGGGCACAGGTCGCTCCTCGCTCTTCAAACATGTCACTGCAGTCTATGCACTTGTTCTTTGCAGTTTATGGCCGCCCGTAATTACCAGCCTTTTCGCAACAACTCACTATAAGTTAAATTATTTTATTTTTTGCCAATATTTCATTAGAGCTGCAAAAATGTTTACGTTCCTACAGATAATAAATAATGCTACGGTTTGTCTAAAAGAGAACTGATTTTCTCGTCGGTGGAAGATGGCCACACTTGCTATACATTTTTTTTAATGTGACTTTAAAAATATATGTTTTAATAAGTTAAATATGTGGTAGTATTTAATGTAATGTATTTTAATGTATATTTAATTTTAAATAATTTAATTATTGCGAATATTAGGAATATGTAAATATTTTTATTTACGATACTTACTATCGTTAAGGTAGGTCCGCTTGTCAGTGTTGGCAAGCGAAGATGGATTTTTAAAATTGAAATATTAATAATTTAACTATCATAATATTTATCTTGGCTGCATATTTATTAAGCTTTAACTAAAAAATATGTTCTAATTGTTGGGTTGGGTAATTTCTCGCAAGAGCAGCGATATTCGCCAATTGCTTTTTTCCAAAAAATTGCGTGTGTTGACAACCCTACCCCGAAGTGCACACGTTTTCATCTGTTTTTTCTGCGACTTCAACTGCATGTGAGTAATAATAAACAATTAATATTTCGAAAGTTGACACACTGTTGCATCACCCAGACCTGTGAAATGCCTCAGCCAGAACAAAAGACCGATGTCAGCGGCACAGCCGAAGCCGAAGGTCCTCCAAAGACTGCCAAGCAGCTGGAGAAGGAGCGCTTGAAGGCGGAGAAGCTGGCGAAGCTTCAGGCCAAGCTGGACAAGAAGGCTGCTGCAGCTCCTGCAGCGGGTGAAAAGAAGGAAAAGCCCGAGGTGAGTACCCGAAATACATACATCCCCCCCATCTGTGGGCTGCTGCTCTCCAATCCTCCAATCGAGGTTATGTGGCACAGTGAAAGGGAGTAATTGGGCGTCCATTGTTGCCGGTGAAAGCTAAAGTCATGCTTCAATTAACACTCTGCAGAAGCGAACGAAGGAGGTGAAAGAGGCTGCCGTGTATACGGCCAAGACTGCGCCAGGAGAGATGAAGGATCTTAGTGGTCCTCTGCCGGATGCGTACAGCCCGCGGTACGTGGAGGCCCAGTGGTACAGCTGGTGGGAGAAGCAGGGCTTCTTCACGCCCGAATATGGTGTAAGTACTCTCTTGCATCTTGTGCAATGCAATGCAATCTATGTAATCCTTGTGTGGATCCCCTGCAGCGACCGTCGATTGACTCGCCGAATCCCAACGGAAACTTCGTAATGATAATTCCTCCGCCCAACGTGACGGGATCCCTTCACTTGGGCCACGCTCTTACCAACGCTATTGAGGACGCCATCACGCGCTACCACCGCATGAAGGGGCGCACCACTCTCTGGGTTCCTGGTTGCGATCACGCCGGCATCGCCACTCAGGTGGTGGTGGAGAAACTCCTGTGGCGCGACGAGAAGTTGTCCCGCCACGACCTGGGCCGCGAGAAGTTCATCGAGCGCATCTGGGACTGGCGACGCGAGAAGGGCGGCCGTATCTACGACCAGCTCAAGTGCCTGGGCTCCTCCTATGACTGGTCGCGCGTGGCCTTCACCATGGACCCCAAACTGTGCCGCGCCGTCACCGAGGCCTTCGTCCGCCTGCACGAGGAGGGAAGCATCTATCGCAGCTCCCGTCTGGTCAACTGGTCGTGCACCCTCCGTTCAGCCATCTCCGACATTGAGGTGGACAAAATGGAGATTCCCGGACGCACATTCCTCTCCATTCCCGGCTATGAGGAGAAGGTGGAGTTCGGAGTGCTAATTAAGTTCGCCTACAAGGTGGAGGACAGCGATGAGGAAATCGTTGTGGCCACCACCCGTATCGAGACGATGCTGGGCGACACGGCAGTCGCCGTTCATCCCCAGGATGAGCGCTACAAGCATCTCCACGGCAAGTTCGTAGTCCATCCATTTTCCACGCGCCGCCTGCCGATCGTGTGCGACGAGTTCGTGGACATGGCCTTCGGCACGGGTGCCGTAAAAATAACCCCTGCCCACGACCCCAACGACTATGAGGTGGGCAAGCGTTGCAACCTGCCCTTCATCACCATCTTCAATGACGACGGCTACATTATCGGTGACTTTGGCGAGTTTACGGGCATGAAGCGCTTCGAGTGCCGCAAGCAGATCCTTGAAAAACTCAAAGCGCTCAATCTTTACCGCGAGACCCTGAACAACCCCATGGTTGTGCCCATCTGTAGCCGTTCCAAGGACGTCGTTGAGCCGCTGATTAAGCCGCAGTGGTACGTCAGCTGCTCAGACATGGCTGCTTCCGCCACCGAGGCCGTGCGCTCTGGCGCCCTTAAAATTGTGCCCGAACACCACACGAAGACGTGGTACCACTGGATGGATGGGATCCGAGACTGGTGCGTGTCGAGGCAGCTGTGGTGGGGCCATCGCATTCCGGCCTACCACGTCAGCTTTAGCGACCCTTCAATCCCAACGGGAGCGGTAAGTCGACTTTTTAAAGATACCCGAAGATAGAATCTCAGCGATTTGTTCCCGTTTCCCTTGCAGAATGACGACGAGCAGTTTTGGATTGTGGCGCGCAGCGAGTCGGAGGCGCTTAGCAAGGCGGCCGAACGATTCGGGGTGGAGGCCAGTAAGATCGTCCTGAAGCAGGACGAGGATGTGCTCGATACATGGTTCAGCTCGGGCCTCTTTCCCTTCTCCGTGTTCGGCTGGCCGGACAACACCAAGGACCTGGAGACGTTCTATCCCACGTCACTGCTGGAGACAGGCCATGACATTCTCTTCTTCTGGGTGGCTCGCATGGTATTCTTTGGCCAGAAGCTGCTGGGCAAGCTGCCCTTCAAGGAGGTCTATCTCCATCCGATGGTAAGGGATGCCCATGGTCGCAAGATGTCCAAGTCGCTGGGCAATGTCATCGATCCCATGGATGTGATTCTTGGCATCACGCTGGAGGGACTCCATGCCCAGCTGGCGGGATCTAATCTGGATCCCCGTGAAATCGAGAAGGCGAAGGCTGGCCAGAAGCAGGACTATCCCCAAGGCATTCCCGAGTGCGGCTCCGATGCCCTACGCTTCGCTCTGTGCGCCTACATTACGCAGGCGCGCGACATCAATCTGGACATTAACCGCGTGCAGGGCTATCGCTTCTTTTGCAACAAACTCTGGAACGCCACCAAGTTCGCCCTGCTGTACTTCAGTGGCTCGGAGAAGTTCGACACAGAGCTGAGTGCGTCTGAGGCAGTTAACCAAATGGATTCCTGGATCCTTTCCCGCCTGGCCGCCGCCATTGAGGCCTGTAACCAGGGCTTTGAGTCGTACGATTTTGCCGCTGCCACCAGCGCCTGTTACGCCTTCTGGCTTTACGATCTCTGCGACGTGTACTTGGAGTGTCTCAAGCCCATCTTCCAGAGTGGCAGCGAGGCGCAGCAAGGGGCGGCCAGGCGTACTCTGTACGTGTGTTTGGATTACGGCCTCCGGCTGCTCTCACCCTTTATGCCCTTCATCACCGAGGAGCTCTACCAGCGCCTACCGCGGGCCAAGCCAGCGCCCAGCATTTGTGTGGCTAGCTATCCCAGTGGGTATTCTATTCTATACAAATCGAGGATGAACACAGAAGTATAACACTTCTCTGATATTCCCTTTCCAGGCAACGTCTCTTGGCGCAGTGCCAAGGTTGAGTCCGACGTTGACTTTGTTCAGAGGGCGGCCCGCGTTATCCGCTCCGCTCGCTCCGACTACAATCTACCCAACAAGACGAAGACCGAGGCGTACATTGTGTGCACGGATGATAATGCGTCCAACGAAATACTCAAGCGTTATGTCAACGATCTTGCCACGATTTCCTACTGCTCCAAGATCATCTTCGATAGCGCACCGCCGGCGGGCTGTGCCATTCTCACCGTTACCGGTGCACAGTGTGAAGTGCATCTGCTGCTAAAAGGTCTCATTGAGGCGGACAAGGAGATCGTTAAGCTGCAGAAGAAGAGCGACCAGCTGGTGCAGACTGTCAGCAAGCTAACGCAGGCCATTCAAGCGGCCGACTATGCCGCCAAGGTGCCCGCGGAGGTGCAGGCCACCAACGAAACGAAGCTCTCGGAGTCGCGGGCAGAGATTGAGAGAATCGCAGCGGCCATTGAGACGCTGAAATTGATGTGAGTCGGAGGCAGGAGAGGATCCAATCCAGATCAAGCATTTTGTTGATATTTTTGCGTGTTTGCTAACTTAAATTCGCGCTTTTTTTGATAGATTTTTTTTATATATTTATTACTCGACACTTGCAATTTTTCTTCGTGCTATAAAATAAATAGAAAAGAAACACGACGACTAATGGGACTTTGCGTTACCAGGTCAATCGAGTGGCGTGGTCTGTCTTGCGCTTGGACATCTTTATGTAACCCAGAAACTGTAACTCGGCAACGGCGCGCGTAAAACGTGCTCTAAAAGGGAAGCGATTTGTAAGTGCTCTATTTTGGGGATGAGAACGAAAAAGATTACTCACTGGATTTGTGGATCGATTTGCTCCTGGGCCTGCGCCGCATTCTCGACGCTTTCATCCTGTTCGCTGCCATTTACTACCGAACGAAAAGCCTGAAGCCAATCGAAGAGGTTTATCATTCGTCCGCACTCCAGATGCAACTTGTAAGCCACCGAGAGATCGGGCAGGGTGCTCACCAGCTGCGACTGGTCCTGCAGCTCGCAGCACTTGCATTGCATGTAAAAGTGCGGATTGTTGAGCGCCGTGTGGAGCGCTGCTCGGGGTGCGCCGATTATGTTGCGTCGCACGGTGGCAATGTCGCTGAAAACGAACAGTTCATGGATGGGCGGGGCGTCCTGCAGCGCCCGCAAATGACCCTGGACGAGATGGGTCTCTATTAGCTGCAGTGTCCTGTGCAGCGCCTGGGCGAACTCTGTGGCGGCGGAACTGTGCTGTCGATCCTTGTCCTCTTTGCTGCGTTGCAGGAGCTGCGCTTGGAGCTCGTGACGCGATGTCACCTGGGCCAGATTGGGTGGTGCAGTTGCAGCTGCTGTTCCAGGTGACCTGGTGGTGGCCTTGACCACATCATCAAGCGCCTGCCGGATTGCTAGGAGGTGGGGGCGCAGCATATTAACGCAAGCCCCACCAAGTTCCAGCGGAGTGATTTCCTCGGCCAGAAAATGCTCGGTTCTGTCCAGGCACCGCGTTACTTTGCCCACAAACTCGTCCTTGGACAGAAATCCCAGCATCTGCCAGCACTCTTTGTACTCGGCTGTCGTCTCGATCGGCTTGTTCATGCAGTTGACGTACAGCTCGCGACGCAGCTTGCCAAGCGGAGCGCGGGGCAGATCTCCCACCAGCTCCGTGAGGAACTCCAAAGAGCAGCGGAAGAGCAGAAAGTGAAGCATGCAGTCGCGCAGCAGCTGCGGCAGCTTCTTCTTTAGGTAATCGTCGTCGGTGAGCACGGCGATGATGCGTTTGCAGTCATTTATCTGCTCGACATACGGCCGAAAAGAGGGCAGCCGTCGGATGGACTCCATGTCGTCGTGGCTCAAGCGCTTGATGCGCCCCAGAGCCTTGCTGTAGTCCGTGCAGAGGGCAAAGGCGTTGCCCGCAAAGAAGTGTTCCATCAGGCAAACCTTGAAGCCCTGGATGAAGCCGTGTATGGAGAAATCGTAGTACAAGAAGATGTGCGTCAGGAACTTGAAGGCTTTGCCGGACAGGTGGAACGGATACTTGGGTGAGAGCAGAACTCTGTCCAGCATCTTTGAATGAAAGCATGTTATTTTTTCAGACTAAATATAACAATTGTGGACTTCACTTACTTCATTTAGACCCACGGGAGCGGCCTGTGTCTGGAAGACCTGTAGCCGAATCTTGCTGCTGACGTGGTAGGGCAGGGTGCCGTGCACCGCGGACATGGCTGTGGCAACGCCCAGGACCAGGACAAACGGCAGCGTGCCGCAATGAGCACTGAGAATCAGAATGAAGTCCTGCAATACGCTGGCGTTGAAGCACTCAAAGTCTGGCAGGATAACGACCAACTGGCAAGAGCTGCGCTCTACAAGCAGATTGTTGGCGTACCACGATCTGAGCTGCTTAAGCGTACACTGTGAACGGCGCAGTCGCTTGCGGTCCCTCTCCGCCACGTCCTCCTCCTCCTCCTCCTCTCCTTCCTCCACACCTGGCTCCACGCCAGCCGAGGAGTCGTCTTCGACGAGCCCAAAGACCATGGTCTCCACGGCCGCCTTCACGGTGGCGCAATCTCGCGACTGCAGCACACAAACCCGGGCGGCGCGATGAGCATGCAAGCGCTGGGTGAACGCCTCGAACTGGCTGAGGTGATCTGGCTGATTGATACCCGTCAGTAGGGCGGCTGTGGGCAACACTTCGTCCTTGGTCCGCTCGCCCTGGCCCACAACGAAGGTTACCAACTGTTCCAGAGTGCGGGCATAGGTGCGCTGCTGCAGGTCGTCAATGTGGCCGCTCACCTGGCTCCATGCCTGGCTGTACTCCTCGTAGAACGGCTGCCTGACAACCTCCTCGCTTAGCAGGCTGTTCGCGGTGTTCGGCGAAAGTTCGGGCCGCTTGCGCTTGTTGGTCGTCTTGGCTTTTTTCCCGGCTCGCGTAGCGCCATTTTTAAAGACAAAAACGCCCTAGAAATGGCAAGAAAGAGGTAAGTGACCCGAGATGCTATGACCGGAGCCCAAGCAGGGCGTCTGTCTCACCTTAGACACCGAAATGGTGGGATCCATGTCTATCGCTGGCGTGCTACTGACGTTCAGGGCACAGTTCTGGATCACCGAATCGCTGAGGGGCGAACTTTTGGGTATTTGTCGAGGTCAGCTTAGTGCTAATTAAAGTTTGTTCACCGGAGTCCAAGAACGCAAAACGAAAACACAGCCCTCAGCTGTGTGTGTTGGCGCCAAAGACGCGCTAGTGTTGGGAAAGGTCGTAGGGGGGAGTGCTGCTATCGTCGTCGTCGGTGGTGGTATTGGTATCTGCAAGGGCGGTAAAATTTAAAATGTATTTAAATAAGTGATAGTTGTATGTGCAATAAATACATAGGTAAAATTAATTTCCATTTTATGGCTTTTCTATTCTATTTTTGCCTAAATATTGTTATTAAAATGTTACATCAAAAGGGTTAATTCAAGTTATAAAAATTTAGTTTTTCAGAAACATTGCTAATAAAACTGATACATTTATGTTTTTAAGCAAACGTACAAATATTAGGATAATTAAAATGTTGTTATTTAAAAAAAAATTTAGTGCTCGAAGCTGCTATTGGAAATCTACTTCATGTAAGCTGTAATCTAACGCACGCGGCTTTTCTTATTTATTTAAACTAGTATTAAGTATTAAGTAATACTGCATATAGGTTATTCTCTGGAAATAAAAAATCTAAATTGATTTTTTTCAACATACATATTTACATTAAGAAAGAGTTGCGTGCGACTCCAGGAAAAACCATTTATATTTTTAATAGTTACTTACATGTTCCATTATTCCATTGGTCACATTTGTCTGACCATTTAGGCGCCATTTGGAATGAGAACATATACATAAAAACAAAGTCTAGGAACAATAAAAGAGCTGCTAAAAAATAGTCATTCGTGCGCATCTCTGCAAAGCGTCCTCCGTTGATAATCTGCGCGTGATACATGACGAACTGAAAAGGTATAGTTTTTGGAAGTATTTTAAAGACGCAACCGTAACGCTTTAATAAGTTAAAATGCGTTCTTGGGTGCTGATAATACTGAATAAATTGTTGTTGGAAACACTCGATATATGATAAGATGACACTGGAAATCAGCACCCAAAAATACTCCTTATGGAAGTTTTGCACTTACCAAACAAATGCTGAAAACAATCAAGGAAAAAAAGACAAAAAAGGAATACTGGAGATTAATCACTACATAAAGCATCAGGAAGTATATGGCCCCGATAATGGACGTCACAGTGATTACAAATACCAAAACCAGGTTTATGGTAACGTCAACCTTTGGAGAGGCAAGTAAAATGCACATTAGATTCGGTTTAAAAATAAATAAATACGTAAATGAGCCGGAGGTTGAGTTAAACAGTTTTTAAGCGAACCCTGAGTTACATTGCAACTATAAGTTCAACTCCAATCTCCTGCTTACCGGTATTAAAGTGCCGAATCCAACAAAGACCAAGAGAGCAAGGGTCCAAACAACAAAGCTGATCAGGAACGGTAAGAGCTTTTGCCGAACCACCAGCGGGGCCATGCCAACGACAACGCATTCATACTGGAAATAAAGGTCACCTTATATCGATGGCTTACGTATCGACGACTCTCTCTTACAATCAGCACTGCAAAGAGCCAATTGATCTTGGAATTGAACCGCAGGCCTTCAAAGAAGATGAACGGGACGAAGAGTATCAACCCAGTTGCAAAAACAATAGACCCTACCCAGGGCTTGAGGGTAAAAAAGTCTGTGACCACTTTTCTGAGAATTAGGCAGGGCTTAGAGGAAATTTCAGAGAAGTGTCTTTAAGGGCTCTTACATAAAATAAAAAATGCACCATTCGCCAAAAGCCACAAGCAATAAAACTACTGTCAGGATGTATGTGATGAAGGCAAACCTCCTTCTGGCTCGTCTATAGTTTTCACCATTCACAGTTTCCGCCATTGTCAGACTTCTATCGAATTTCTCCTCTATGTGTGATTTCCCGTCTTGGATCGTTTAAGAAAAGTTTACTTGTTATCCAAAGGAAGCCCCGAGAGAGTGACAAATATATCTGATCAAGTAGATAACTAATTTTTTTTTCCTATCAGGTTTTACCTCTAAAATAAGCAAAATAAATGCAGGGAGCCTTGTAGAAACGCTCACTGAGTCAATGATGTCGAACATTTTACAAGTGTTAGCTTTCGAATGAAGCACAAAGCAACTAAAACCTAGAAGCTGTAATGACGTTTGTACAAAGGTTTAGTTTCATAGACCATAAAAATTCCGTAATCATTATTGGCTTTATTGACATGATTTCAAGCCTTCTTGCTGGCTGCATCTTTCCATGTAAGTACACTACGCATTCCAGCCCGATTCTGAAGGTGCTGAGCTAATCTTTCCAAAGGGATTAGACGGAAGGCTGAATGGACTATTATATTGCGACGCAATATACTGAGTCTGAATTAGCGTCGATGCATTTTTGAGATATCTAGAGATTTCTATCTCATTAGGATGTAGGTAACAGTGGTGTGGCCTTTGTGTAGAACCTCCAATCAGAGCTGAGTAACTACGAGTATATGCGCCCCAGATGGGACACCTAAATTGTATAGCTGCCACAGGGATGATCGGCACATAAGGAACCAAATTATAATTTCGCTGTTTTTTTTAGCATATTTTAAATTTTATGAAAATCCGACGAATATATAATATACATACATATGTACATGCATATCTGCCATAAGAACGATAGGTAAATGTATGGGAAAACAATTAAACTGTAAATTTAAATGACTATAAAAATGTGAAACCGTTAAGTGGGGTATATTCTTCGTTAGTTTTTTTTTTAGGTATACCATCGTTTGTACATGAATATAATTGAACACCGAAAATAATGTACTCAACTTTTTATACGTTAGTTGTATTATTAATCCTTTTTTCAGTTCCTGCAACATATTTTTATCTTACTGTCGTGTCGTGGTTTGCTGAGAAGGATAACTAAACATCCCCTTTTTAAAATCCCCAACATTAACATTTTTTAAAATTTCCATTTTCAAAATCTCAAATCAAGTGCGTCCTCATAATCACTTCACATAAATCATTCAACACAGTCCCCTGGAAACAGTTTGAACCGAATCGACACGAAATATTACAGATTTCAGATTAGACATAATTCCATAAAAACAGAATGGGTTTGCCCTACTTTAAAAAATGCTGCTGCCTCGAGCTGAAGTGGGGAGCTTTAATAGTCGCTATCGTTGACGCTTTGTGGGGTTTTGCCGCCTACGGTGTTGGTGCCGGTGGTAAGTACTGCTCGTTACTATTGAATATGAAGCCATACGGTCTTGTTAACCCGATGTCCAAACTTCTTAGGGTTTTCTGGGGCAGCGGAAATTATTTGGCTTGTAGGCCTGGTTGTCATGATTGCTCATTTCATAGCCTGCATTTTGGTGGCGGTTTCTGTTTTTGTGGTAAGAGGCCTCCGGCCACGAGTAATAAGGCTCAGGTAATTCTAATTCCCGATTTCCAATTTAGCAAAACAAAAAATTGGATATTTGTTACCTTATAACCGGTATCATAAGGGTGATTCTGAACATCGTATATATAATAGTAATATGTATCATGTTAAAAATAGAGGGAAATGTTTTGATTTCTATCATCTTGGTCGTAATTGCAATCGGTAAGTACCTCTAGTTTGCAGATATCTTTCTTTCTTTTTCGGTTAGTTAATGAGTCGGAGGATGCCAAATTGCAATCGTATAATCGATCGAACTCAGTGGCTTTCCACATATATCTACTCCGATGTACCAATTACGGGTTTCATTTTGTAAGAATCAGACCACTAAGTCATATGGCACCCTAGGAGGGTCGAAAAATGATACATTTCGAGATATAGTAAGACTCCAGGGTTCATTACTTTCTCCACTTCATTAAAATCATATAGTTACATACTTGATCTTAATAATACTAAAAAGCCATAACAGCGATCTCGTCTTTTCTGCGATTTTATAGTAGCGAAGTTAGCTTCGCTTCCTTGCTTTTCATATTTTTAAATTATATTAAGTTTTCCTTTACTCCCTCAACAGTTCTGGCAATCTACTTTTGGTTTGTTGTTTACTCATGGTACCGGATGCTTGGAGGTTCAACCCCGGCCGATTGATCTCCTGATTTCCAGAATTTAACAGTTACCCATTCAGAATTATTATTCATTTACGAGCACATGACGAACAATTGGAATATAAATTTATTGTACCCAAAACTTGGAATGATGATGTACAATTTGGAACGCAGATTGAGAATATGGTACCCGAAACTTGGGAGTATCCCTGCCCTATTTCTTAAAATTTGACCGTTACACATTCGGAAATATCCTTCATTTACAATTGGAATATAAATTTAATACATTGTACCCGAACTTGGAGGATCGTACATGGCGCATCCCCGATTCCCGTATGATGTGCGGATACATGATGTACAATTTGGAGTATAAATTTTAAAGTGTTGTTCTGGTGCCATATTAAAAACAACTTGGTTTGGTGTTTAAAAATAAATAAAATGTAATTGGTTGCATTCAGATACATCCTTGTCTATAATATAATAATTAATCTGGTGTGCCTCCCGTAGAAGGAGGTTTCGGTACTCGCACCTCGAGAGGCGTTGAGCAACAGCCTCTGTGGTTATGAAAGCTGACCAACTCATCACAAACTTTGCGTCTGTGAGTGGCATAGAAATGGCTACCATTTGGTCAGCAAAATCGAGAAAACTTTCAAATCTAATTGCTCTGTGCTCCTTCCTGGACGTGGAAGGTGCTTTCGACAACATTGTCTATACGTAAATCTCCAGAGCTCTATCTCATAGGAACATTGATGCAACGTGAAATATCTTCGACGTGAGACGCGACGACGGTCCGTATTAACGAGGCGAGAGGGTGTCCACAAGGAGGAGTCTTGTCTCCCCTGCCATGGTCACTTGTAGTAGACGAAACTACTGGAAAAACTACTCAGCCATGGAATCGATGCCATTGGACATGCAGCTGACTTGGCCATTGTAATCACTGGGAAGTTCGGCAACACCGTCACCGAACTGATGCAAAGAAACTTAATTTGGTTCTGGTGCACAAACGAAGGTCTGCATAGCGAGTTCTTGACAGATATGCAGATCAGGAAAGCCTCGACGGGAGATCTGCTAGGGATCATAAGGAAGGTGGAGCAGCTCTTGTCTTAATAGGGAGTCACATAGGCACAAAGGCCTCAATCTCTGTAGGGAGATCCCCCCGATATTTATTTATTTTATTTTAAGATGTTCTTTTAACATCGTTCAACAATAACAAATCTGATAGAATTATCTTCAAAAATTCACAGTGGTTCCGTTAACAAAGGTCAAACTGATGTTATTTTTACTGATTTTAGCCAGGAGTTCGACTCGTTATACCATAGCCACCTTCTACATACAAAAAACTTTCTCTTCATAAGTTCCCGCAAACTCAACTACTATCAAAAAGAACTCAGCATGTTATTTTCAGCTTATGTGTACTCTGGTGTCCCCCAAGGCATCTTGGTCCTTTTTTTGTATCCCTTTTATTAAGAATCAAGCACCATGTCCTTTGCGTTTACTCTAGTTGCATATTTGCATATTTGTCGTATAAATGCACAAAGGTTTAGCAAGAAGTTTATGATTTTAGGGGGCTACTTGTTGACTCCATGTCGCTGTTATTTGTGCCTCCAAAACTTTGGACTTTCGTTGGTTAACTGTGATGAATAGGTGGCCATGCTGGTGGTGGGGTTGCAATATTTGTTAAAAATATTCTTCGATCAAAAGTAGTCTGCAGACAATCAAATATTAAAACAATAATATGCTGATTGACAAGCAAATGC
Organism: Drosophila burlai; assembly: GCA_008042655.1. Taxonomy (NCBI): domain Eukaryota; kingdom Metazoa; phylum Arthropoda; class Insecta; order Diptera; family Drosophilidae; genus Drosophila; species Drosophila burlai. The sequence continues at coordinate 109,325 of VNJT01002121.1, forward strand.
CTGTATCTTTCTTAGCGCTTGAATTAAGTCATTTTAGTTCACCCTAAACGAAGTGGAAGGAAGTAATTCTTTAAACGGCTAAAACAAATGGTATGAGATACGTATCTTGGGCATCGGAAAGTAAAAACAGACTGTGTGGAGACAGCATTGATGAACTTAATGATAAATTTACCAATATCCAAGAAGCGACAGATAATACCTACGTGAATGATTCCCCAATAAACCGCTGTAATACCAATTTCAGTTTTGCATTTGTTATTGTTTGTGAGTTGCTTTAATCTAAGCTTAAACCTAATTCAAGTGCTATGGGTTTAGATAATAACTGCCCAAAGTTGATCAAGATACTTCCACCGCAACTTATACCATCGATAATTCACAATATAAAAGCAAAAATGATAACTGTCCCCATCGTGCTCAAAGTACCACCCACTTCCAAACTTCGTTTCCTTTCAAAGCTTTTTAAGCAACTTATGGCCGAAAACTGCTTTTAAACTGCTATCTGTCAGGATTTTGAAAGCGTTTCTTACCCTTTGCCTTTGTAAGCCACCAGATTCTCTGCTCAAAACTTTAAAATCTTTATAAATTTAAGTCATCTGTCAAATAAGCAAAATAAATCGAGGGAGTTTTCCAGAAACACTCAAGCCAAGTCAAGTCTCTTTTTAGAAAAGTTTTTAAAAAAGTTGTAGTGTTCGAACGAAGCACAGGCTGATTTTATCCTAATCTAAAATGGCGTTCGTAGAGCAGTTTCTTGGCTGCGTTGAACTTAAAATTGCCGTAATCATTATTGGCTTTATTGACATGATTTTAAGCCTTCTTGCTGGCTGCTTCTTCCCATGTAAGTACACTACGCATTCCAGCCCCATTCTGAAGGTGCTGATCCAAACTTTCCAAAGGGATTCGACGAAAGGCTGAAATGGATTATTATATTGCGACGCCATATACTGAGTCTGGCTCCACATTGTGGATTACCGTCGATGAATATTATCACAGCAGATTTGGCTATGCAATGTGGATATTTCTTGTGATCGTCCTTATCTTCCATGTCGGCGCCTGTATATTGCTTATAGTTTCATCTTTTTCGGTAAGCAAATAACCTCCTTCCTGGACATCGTTCCTAATAATGTTCGCGCCTGTTAAAGGAGGAAAAGTGGATGGTGGCTCCCTACTTATGCACCGCCATTATCCGTTTTGTGTTGTTATTTTTAATTCTGCTATGGATGGTGGCTAAGTCCCACGATAGTAAAACTTGTTATTGGTTGCTCGGCTTCAGTCTGTGTAAGTGTTGTTATCCATAAAAAAGTATTTCTTCCATCAAATCCCCCCCATTGTACGTCCTTCCTCGCATTCTTGCCACCTTGTCAAATCCGGATCGTTTATAATCATTAGTCCTAGTTTAAAAGAAAGTTCGGATATTGTAGATCGTCCTTTGTTTTACAGGACTCGGAGATTATAGTCTTCTCCGATCAGCATCAACAGCCCGGACGATCTAGCCATGTCCGATTGTCCCTTTCAGCGCAAACTAGTCGATCAATTTTTGAGATATCTGGGTGAAACTTCAACATAGTCTTCATTCTACTCTCATTAGGATATATGCGGGCCAGGGATGATCGGATATAAGAAAAAAACAATTTTAATTAATGTTTTTATACCCTAGCAGGGTATTATAATTTTAGTCAGAAGTTTGCAACGCAGTGAAGGAGACATTTCCGACCCTATAAAGTATATATATTCTTGATCAGCTTCAACAGCCGAGTTGATCTAGCCATGTCCGGCTGTCTGTCCGTCCGTTTCTACGCAAACTAGTCCCTCAGTTTTCAAGAATTTTTACTTTAAATTTTATGAAAATCGGACGAATGTAAATTTAAATGACTATAAAAATGTGAAACCGTTAAGTGGGGTATATGCTTCGTAAGCTTTTGAGGGTTTCTACTACACATATACCATCGGTTATACATCTGTATTTATTAGTATGGTATCACAAGAGTATACTAATATCGGTTTCTCGAAAACTCGGAGCTAGGTAGCTTCCCTAATGTTAGAATATATTTGAATATCGAAAATAATATAATTCATTTATGTATATTATACGTAATTATTAATCCTTTTTTCAGTTCCTGCAACATATTTTTATCTCACTGTCGTGTCGTGGTTTGCTGAGAAGGATAACTAAACATCCCCTTTTTAAAATCCCCAACATTAACATTTTTTTAAATTTCCATTTTCAAAATCTCAAATCAAGTGCGTCCTCATAATCACTTCACATAAATCATTCAACACAGTCCCCTGGAAACAGTTTGAACCGAATCGACACGAAATATTACAGATTTCAGATTAGACATAATTCCATAAAAACAGAATGGGTTTGCCCTACTTTAAAAAATGCTGCTGCCTCGAGCTGAAGTGGGGAGCTTTAATAGTCGCTATCGTTGACGCTTTGTGGGGCTTTGCCGCCTACGGTGTTGGTGCCGGTGGTAAGTACTGCTCGTTACTATTGAATATGAAGCCATACGGTC